>JBBYHK010096500.1:88977-131308 GCA_038382065.1 Adansonia grandidieri | reverse complement strand
ATTTAATGAAAGCATTAAGTCCATGCTATTCTTCATCTATTAGAGGTAGCATGAACTTAACTTGGGGATTTTTCTAAGACTCAGTTTGTAAGAGATAAGTAATCATTTTAATGGAGATATTATGAACAAAATATAGTAAATACAAAGATAAACATAGATTAAACATGCAAACAAGCAAAGATGGCATTTTAACATGGAAATGGGTGACACAGATCCAAGAAGATGACAGATAGGGTGCATGGAGATGATATAAATGTGTTTACACAAAGGAGTTGATGTTGGAGTTGTCAAGACAGCATTTTTATTTCATGAGCCTCCTTAAAATGCAAGAAAAATATTTGAACATACTAAGAAATATTAAGGTGACCATTTAAATGTGAAATGGATATGTGAATATGGAAGGAACATGGCAAAAGATGCATGAAAAGAGGCTGTATAATGATGAAAATAAAGCATGGTGAGTATACATATCTAATAACATTAAGGTGTTAAGAGGGTCATCAAGATCCTAGGACTACCACAACCAAGGCAACAAAGATGCGTGGAAGTGTTAGAAGGGTCATGGCGACATGAAGGGTTCATTAAAATGAAATGGATGATCCAAACAGAAAATATATGGAACAAGGTAAAAAAATATACTAGCAAAATCTTAAACTTTCCTCCTTTTTTTAAAGCAGTAACTTTAAACTCAGTCCCTTCCTTCTTTTTGCTATTGTTTAGCAAGAAAAGGGTGAAATAAAGTAGCTTTTTGGTAATATGGTTGCTGATGGGGAGTTTTGAGGATGAAAATATATGAAAGGTTTAGTTTTTAAAGGTGTTCTGGTTATGGTTTTAGGGAGCTACGAGAATGGAGGTTGGTTGAGGATGAAAGGTAATAAAATAGTGTTTTGGTGAGTTTTTGAAGCTAAAGTGGCTAGAGGATTTGTGGGGATGGATGAGGAGTTTTTTTGGGATTGTTAGAGAGCTTCTTTGATAACAGAGAGAGTTTTTTTTTTAAATAGCTATTGGTTTTTTTTTTTTTTTTTTGCTTAGCCCCAATTTTTAGAAGACAATGCAAAGGTCATTTTTGATTTTTTCCTTCTGCACCAGGGGACATCCCCAGCTGCCATGCTCAGTTGACTCTTTTCTTATTGATACTGCCATGCTGAGCAAGGAGGTAGAAAGGTTGTGAAAGCCTGCAATAGGAGATATGCCTGCGACACTCTTTTATATCCATATATCTTATGAAAGTGACCTTTGTCATTAATTGTTTGTGCTCCAAAAGTTTGCTTGAATCCATTAATGAACCCATAGTTGAGGTTTGCAATGTTTTATGGTAGTTCCTTGATACTAAAACATGTTTAAATCGGGTTTCCAAAGGCTAAAAAGTGGCTCAAACTTGGTAAAAATGCCTTCATGTATCGATACACAAGGTATTTTTTACTCTTGAGTATCGATACAATAAGCTGAGTATCGATACTAAGAGCAAAAAATGTTTCCAATCTCAAGACTTAGAGGCCTATATCGATACTCTATGAATTTGTATCAATACTTTATGAATTTGTATCGATACATTTAGCCAAAAATCATAACTTTAGCTATTGTCAAAGTTTGTATCGATACAAACATGCCAGGTATCGATACCACACCTTGGGTATCGATACCAAATCCTCTTGTATCGATAGTACATGTGAAAATTCAACTTTTTTTTGCACCGTAAAGGCCTCGTATCAATACTTGTGCGCCACTATAGCTTGCATGTACCTGTGGCTTCCCGATTTACTTTAACTTAGTCATAAACAATGGGAAATGGATTTGTGTATTCATTTAGTGACACCATGAAAAGTAGCCTTTAATGCCTTGTTTTTACATTTTCTTTAATATGGCCCATAGGCATTTTAGACCTTGCCAAAAAATATTTTTCGCCTGGGCCATGGCATCTAATAATGTCTGGTGACACAGTGCTTGATAGTTGTCCCGCAATTTTTATTTCTATATTTTGATTTTATCATTTTTTACCTAAATCCTAGGATGCCCAAAACTGGTCCGAACAAAATGAGTTGTCTATAGCTGCCCCTCTTTGTTCATTGCTAAGTATTAGAAATAAAGCAAAGATAAATAGACACTATTTGTTCATGTTGGGATGATAGGTTGTGTGCCTGCTAAGAAGTGGAGAGTTATTTAGTATCATGTGGTCGACTGGCTCTAACGTTGATGACATGAATTCTCCACTAAGTGCTTTTTGAGTTCTTTTGAGCAATTAATTCTTTTAGTACGGCATTGACATGCTATAGATTTGGTATTTATGACACTTTCGAGCATAGTCAATGCAATCCTTCTCGAGAGTCAACCAATAATAACTTGATCGCATGACTTATCTTGCCATTCAATGTCCATTAGCATGCATACCACAAATCCTTTCATGAACTTTTTCAAGTATACTTTCAGCTTCACAGGCATCCATGCATCAGAGTAACACCTGATCCCAACCCTTCTTGTACAAAATCTCACTATCCAAAATAAAGTTCACAGTTAATCATCTGATGGTTCTCTTATCAGCTTCAGTGGCATCTTGTAGGTACCATTAATTCTTAATGTACTGAAAGATGTCATGATACCATGGCAGACCATCTTTCTCTTCTTCAATATTTTAGCAATGTGTCAGGTTTGAATAAATACTCATTTGGATAGGAGCAATGTTTGATTCTTGATTGACTTTAAACATGGAAGATAAAATGGACAAGGCATTAGCAAACTGGTTCTCTTCTTGAGGTAGATATTGAAAACTAATATCATCAAACTCTTTCTTGAGCTCCGATATCAGATTCCCACAGTGGATCAGTTTAGCATCACATGTTTGCCATTCTCTTTTTAGTTGGTAAATGATAAGGGTTGAATCTTGAAACACTTACAATGTTCAAATTCCCCTTTCAATGGCTACTTGGAGTCCCACAATGCAAACCTCATATTCCGCTATTTTGTTGGTGCAGTCAAAGTTTAATTTGGCTGTGAAAGGAAAATGGTTTCCCTCAGGTGAGATAAGAATTGCCCTAATTCGATGCCCCAGTGTGTTTGAAGCTTCATCAAAGTACATCCTCCATGATGACCCATACTTGACAATGTTCTCTACCTCAGATACACACATCAAGTCTTTGTTAGGGACCTTAGAGTTTAAAGGCTGATAGTCATTTGTGGCTTGACTCACCAAAAAGTATGCTATTGCACTGCCTTTAATGGCTTTCTAGTTCACATACATGACGTCGTACTCAGAAAGCATAACTTGCCATCTAACTAATATCCTGCACAAGGCAGGGGCTTCACACAAATACTTGATGGGATCAAGCTTGGTGATTAACCATGTAATGTGGTATAACATGTATTACCTTAACCTTTGGGCTATCCAAGCTAAAGCGTAACATAGCTTGTCTACGAATGAAAAATTATTTTCATATTCTATAAACTTCTTGCTCAAGAAATACACAGCCTATTTCTTTTCTGTTGATTCATCATGTTGTCCTAATGCACAACCTATTGACTTGTCTAGGATTGATAAATATAGAATTAGTGATCGTCCAAGCATGGTGGCATAAGTATTGGAAGGTTCGAAAGGTCATGTTTGACCTTATCGAAAGCTTTTTGGCACTTTTGATTCCATTCTCCAGGATTTTATTTTTTCAGTAGCCTAAAGATCAGATCGTATTTATCGGTCAACTGAGATATGAATCAGGCTATGTAGTTTAGTCTTCTCAAGAAACTTCTCACTTTCTTTTGAGTTCGAGCTGGTGGTAGGTTGTAGATAGCTTTAACCTTGTCAGGATCCACCTCTATTCCTTTCTCACTCACAATGAACCCCAATAATTTATTGGAGGTGACACCAAATGTGCATTTAGAAGGATTTAACGTGAGCTAATATTTATGAAGCCTTTTAAAGAGTTCTCACAGATTGACAACATGTTCACTCTCTTTTGTTGACTTGGTGATCATGTCATCAACGTAAACCTCCATTTCTTTATGCATAAGGTCATGGAACAATGTTAGCATAACCCTTTGGTAAGTTGCCTCGGTATTTTTTAACCTAAAATGCATCACTTTATAGCAAAAATCTCCCTACAGGGTCACAAAAGTGGTCTTTTTCATGTCTTCAGCTACCATTTTGATTTGATTATAGCCCGAAAACCCATCCATGAAAGAAAATAGTGCATTTTTGGTAGTGTTATCTACTAAGGTATCAATGTGAAGTAGAGGAAAATTATCCTTGAGGCTGGCTCATTTTAAGTCCTTATAGTCCACACACATTTGCACTTTACCATCCTTCTTAGGAATTGAGACTATGTTGGCTACCCATTTAGGATATTTGGCTACCTCGAGAAATCCTACTTTAAATTGCTTATTGGCTTCTTTCTTGATCTTAAGGAGCATTTCTGGTTTTGTCCTCCTTAACTTTTACTAGATTGGTTTGCATTTAGGTTTTGAGTGGAAGTTTATGAACCATAATGTTGGTATCTAGTCCAGGCATGTCTTGATAGGAGCAGGCAAACATATCTTGATATTCCTGAAGGAGACTTATTAGTTTAGCTCGAGTTGATGGCTTTATAGAGGTTCTGATTTTGACTTCTTTTAGGTTTTTTTTTTTTCTAAGGTTTATGGTTTCATTGGATTCTTCATGAGGTAATATTTGTTTTTCTTTCTATTCAACTAGTCTCAATAGGTCTAACGGTACAAGGTTCTCTTTAAGGTCTTCTTCAGATTCAACCCACTAGTACAGATTGATAGCTTGAAATCAATTCCTAATGTTTCAGTATAAACATTCATGTCACCTTTATTAGCGTACCTGAAAATATGGAAAAGAACAATATAAGTGGAAGAAAAAAAGTTTAAGGTTAGCAAAAATTATGACCACAAAGAATGAATGCAAAATGCTTAGTCATTTTCATTGATAATACTTAATAAAAGCTGCCCATATAAAGGATCCTATAATGCTTTTAGGCGAAAGCATGTAGGTTTAGGTCATAGCATTACTTTGAAATAGACTTGAATAGTACAAGAATCTCAGTCTCAGTCCAGACACTAGGAACAAACCCTAAAGGGCATAGACTAGTCTCTGACTTATAGTTGACATATTTGGCTCACCAATCATATTGATGGAGATATCTTTGAATGCTTTGTTCAATATGAGCACAGCATTAGCAGAGCTAGTATTTACATGTCCCCCTAGGCGAAAGCTTTCTCGAAATGGTAAGAATATCATTGGCTTATCCTCTATGTCTTATCTTGACAAACAAGCCACTCTTTTTTCATGGTTCTTTTAAGCTTGTTGTTTTTTTTGGCTGTGCACTGGACTTGAATCCCAACCCTTTTTTTATCGATTTGGTTGTCCACTTTCAAGGCTTTAGCAATTCCTTAAAGGTATTTTTTGAGTCTTTTTCCAGCCTGGGCATCCTTACTAATAGTCCACTTTAAACCCATGTGAATGCTCTCTGATAGGTAAGGTTGGACTATTGGCAATCCCTCTTTGATATAAGTAGCATTGATGAACTCAAAGGCTTGGAAAGAGGATTCTGGGCCATCTTTATCAGGTTTGACATATGGGGCATCAGTTGAGGCAGCAGCAATGATATCTTCCTCTCTTCTAATACTAACAACTTTATTCTCAATAATGAATTTTAACTTTTGGTGCAGAGATGGAGCAATGTCCATTACGTGGAAGTTAACTTTGTAAGTACATAGGCCAATTTAAAGTGGAATGGTGATGTTTTTGACAATGTTTCAATAAGTTCCATCACATGCTTGCACAATCATATGACTATTTTAGATATGAAATGCATCAACAAAGAGCTTGTTTAAGCATGACATGGGCATTATATCTAAAGCTGACTCGTTATCAATGAGCACCTTGGCCAATATAATGCCTTTACAATATGTGGTGATATGGAGGGCCTTGTAATTTCCTCTTCCTCTGTGTGGGATTTCATCATCGCTGAAAGATATGTAATTGTTTGTAGTGATATTGTTCACTAGGTGATCCAACTGACTTATAGAGATGCCAGGATGGACATAGGCCTTATTCAGAACCTTGAAAAGGGCATTCTTGTGAGCTTCTAAATTCAACAGCAGTGACAAGACAGATATCTTGGTAGGTTACTTGTTCAACTGATCGATGATGCTGTATTCATCATGCTTGATGAATTTAAGGAATTTCATAGCTTCTTTCTCTCTCACTTGATTGATGAAGCTTGATGAATTTAAGTTCTTGGTTGCAGACTTCAGTGCTTGAGAAACAAGATTGGCATTCTCTTGCTGAGTGCTATTTTTTGATGTTGTCGAGGCATAACATCGACCGCATTAAGTTAGGCAACTTACCCCTAAAAGGTCAACACTTACTGCTTGTTGGCTAGATTTTTCGATATTAAGGTTTTGCTTTCATAGTTCCAAAGAACTGCCATATCATCTTTACACAGGAAGGGAGATAGAAGTTGAATGATCATCTTTGGCAAAGGCTGAATGGGGTTAACTTTAACTCTTGATCGATTATCATACAAAATCAATGGCCTTCCAATCATGTAAGGGAGATTGCCCTTTTCTTCTTCTAGTACGTTGACCAGTGATGTTACATTTGCAAACTTGGTATGTGGGGTTTGCTTAACATCATAGAATTTGATGCTACTCTTGTTCATCATCTTTTGAACCATTGTGCAAAACTCTTTGCATGTTTAAAGAGTATGGCCACAAACAGTATGGAAGTCATATAAGTTGTCAACTTTTTCTCTGTCGCCTTGGTTGCATTAAAGAGCTTAGCTTGCACCAAGATTTGCCAAACCAAATTCATTGGCGCTCGAACTTCTTCTATGTTTTCCATAATCTTGAAGTTTTCTTCAATGATCATTTTCTTTAGGTTAAACTCAGCATGAGTTTGAGATGAACTAGCTTCAGTGCTGGATTTTGATTGCTTACTAGCCTCCATCTTTCCTTTCCCTTTATCTTCATAGATATTTTTTCTTTTCAATTCATTTTTCATGGCCTTATTGATCCTCTCATAGAGTATGACCACATCCATGAAGTTCTTTGGGAAGTTTCTTGCTACCTTTTCATAATAAAGGGCTTGCAATATGCCAATGAATCTAATAATCATCTCTTTTTCTATCAGTAATGGGTGAATCTAGGTAGCCTTCTCCATCTATCTTGTAGCGTATTGCCTAAAACTTTCATTAGCTCTTTTCTTCATGCCCATAAGAGACAGACGACTAGAGATCTGACCATCAATAGGTCTCTCCTCGTTATTAGCATTGATAGATTGATCATCATGTCTATCCCACTTTTTATAGAACTCGATTTCGAATCGATCCATCATCCTTTGGATCATTTTCAAGAATAATAGACAATGTTGCAAGTCATGTTCTTGCCCTAAGTGGCAGCAAAATGTATCAATGACATTTCTTCTTTGACTTTTGTTATCTATTACTTTTCTAATTTTCATGAAAGCCTATCAGACTTTACTCATTAGGGTTTTGACTTTTGCCACACTTTTTTTAATTTAATAGCTTTTTTCCATCGATAATCGTATTTACTTTTGGTTTGGTATGATTCAAAAGTGGGTTGGCCCCCACATTGAGTCCAGGACCTTGCTCAATCTGGATCACTCCTTTTTTTAGTAAACCTTACACGTTTCTTTTGAAAGAAATGCAATTCTCAATGAAGTAGCTTTGCGCTCCTGCGTGGTATTCACAATAAGCGTTCTTATCATACCATTTAGGGTTCGATGGTGATCTTAGGTTTATGAATACTAGAGCCACTAGTTTACCTGCCAATAAACAAGAGTAAATCTCTTTATATAAGTAAGGTAATGGTTCAAAGTGCTCCATTTCTTAAGATGCTTATTAGTTATTTGGAGCTCTTGCATTATGCATATTGTAGGGCTGTGCATTCTAGGTCGTACTTTGCATGGGATTTGGTGCAAAACTTATTAACCCAGTAGCATGGACTAGTTGTGGTGCTGATGAGGAAGGGGTAAGATCCGTATTCAATGTGCTTGGGAAGTACATAGGCTATGCTAGATGTAGACTTTGATTAAATTTAGCATGATTCTCGCCTACAGCATTCATTTCCCTTTTTTTACCTTTATTTACTGTCTTTTTGACTAATCTAGATGCTTCCCCAACATATATCCTTTTGCTCTTGATGGTGTTTTTAATCATTTCACATGATATGACCATATCAGTGAAATTTTTTATGGCACTTTCTACTAGCCTTTCATAGTAAGGTGCTCGTAAGGTGCTAAAAAACATAACTATCATTTCTTTTTAAGTTAGAGGAGGGTGAACTTGACCCGCCTCCCCCCTCCATCTTTGAGCATACTATCTAAAACTCTTAGAAGATTTCTTTTCCATATTCATGAGAGAAAAACGATATGGAACCTAAATAGGCACATGCTTATACTGTTAAAAAAATGTGTGTGCTAAGTTTGCCCATGTTTGAATTCCTATAGGATCAAGTCCTATGTACCATTGGAAGGTTGCCTTAGTCAGACTATTTTAGAAGCAATGGATCAATAGCTTCTCGTTCTCTTTATGTCCCACCATTTTATGATAGTACAAGCGAAGATGGGTAGTAGGGTCAATACCCTCGTTGTATTTTTCAAAATCAGGCACTTTAAACTTGGGTGGGATGATAAGGCTCAAAACTAGCCCTAATGACTTTACATCTATGATTCCAAATTTATTACTTTCTTCCACAACTTAAAGGCATTTCTCTAATGAGTGATACTTGTCCAAGTCCTTGTCATTTTTTGAAGTCCTTTTTGTTTCTCTTGCTCCATGTGCTCATGGAGGTCTGGGATTATAGGCCTTGACAGTGAAGAGCCTGCACCTTGAAATCCTTGAATTAAGTGGGATGCTATTGCAGGATTGATATAAATAAATGGTTGAGATGGTGGGATGTTTGTTGCTGGAGGGTGTTGCCTATGTAATGCCTCTTTTTGAGCATTGGTGGCCTCAATACCAATAGTCAAATTGCTTTCAGGGTTGGCCTGTTCTTTCCCCATCTCGATTATGCTTGTTTGCCCTTTTTCCTTTAACACATTGGACAACAATTTAGTTAGCTCAGTGATCTATGCTTAAAGTTCCTCATTCTTAAGGAGTGCCTACTCTTGGGACTCTTTGTATATGAGTTCAAGTTTTTCGATTTGGGCCTGTGACCATTTTTTGATGATTGCGAGTGTTGTATCGATGGGGAACTATAGATTCCATGTTTTGGATCACCTTCACTTTAAACTATTTTTGGATTAGGCCTTTATGGTATGTTCATGCATATGTTTGATGCAATGAGGATGAATGAATAAAAACCATGAAAGGATTAAGTTAATTATGCAAATGCAAAAAGGACAACTGGATAAAGGGACAACTCCACCAACAACATCTTTCATTAAAGCAACAAAATGTCTTAATTACATATGATTACATTAAAAAATGCCTAACATGGTTACATTGCTTGATTACATGGTCTAAAAAGTACAACAACTCTTGTTCATAGGCTTCGATGGGTAAGATATCATGTGTCAGGGATTGAGCTACATCCATTAAGTTCTCAGCCTCCAACTGAGTTGTTTGGATTTGCTTTGTGAGATGGCAACGTTAGTCTTGATGGTTTTGGTGTGCATGATTAACCATTTAAAGCCATTCTTGGTCTCGCTGTTCAGAGCCTCTCACTAGTACGGTGACTTGGTCTTGGCGAGCTTAAAGAAAATGCTCAAGTCTTGGATTCTGAGTGTCAAAACTCCATTTTTAGCCTGGTTTACTCTCAAATCTCAGAATCTAGCCTCTAACCGTTCATTCCTCCTTTGATAAGTTGGTGCAAGAGCCTGGGCTCTAACAAGCTTCTCCCCATTAGCCCTAGTAGCTTTTCTCTATTGGTTTAGTTCCTTCTCGAGAGCAATAATTTCTGTCCTCCACTCGATTGATGACTTTCCAAGCCTTTGGGACTTGCTTGTTTTGTTAAAGGCCACATAGTCTCCTTTTAAGCTTACAAAATCCTCCTTGAAGTGGTTTTTCTCTTTGAAAGCCCTGCTCATCTCGCCATCCCTGAGGTAGAGATCCATTTTCAATTGATTATTTTCCTCTTTTAATTGAGTAATCTCCTTGGCAAAGGTCGCCTTTTCTTGTTCAAACTCTCGTTTGAGTAATTCAACCTCAGAGGGAAATTCATCAACTGGCATTTGCAATGTCCCAATACCAAACAAGGGCACAACATCATTAATGTGATGAATCCTCCATTCATCATATCTTGGGGTCATACTACTCTCTCTCCAATATCTCTCATGCAATAAGTTTGTTTCCATGCTTGAAAGGCTAATTGGACTTTCGACTTGTAGTCGGGCTTGCCATAATCATAATCCCACAACTTTAAGTCTTGGATGAAGGGGATGAATTGACGGTACTGGAATTATCGAAGAACTAGAAGAAGGGCGTAGCTAGTACTTCCCCACAATCTTATGAGTAGTACATAGTTGTAATCTTCACATCGGTATATGATCGTTTATGGGAAAAACCAAGAGGCCTTCCATGTCACCTCCTCCCCCTTAAGGTTCTGAAATTTTTTGACCCATTACTCTTTAGATTTATCTTAAGGTCATTCCTTCTCAAGTACTTTAGAGATAGGGCTAAAGCTGGGTAAGAAGCAACTGGACACCCTACTTTCTTCAAGGTTAAAATGACTGACAAGCCAAATATGAAGGAGTGGTGCACACCTGATGAATCGGCCCGTACCTATTTTCCTACAAAAATTAAGAGCTTGAATAGTTTCAGCAATAATGGCTGAGGCAAGATTAATGTTGTAGCACAAATGAGAAAAGACATCTGCTACCATGGCTTCAACATAGCCTAACGTTTGAGGGAATATAACAAAACCATATATCACCAAAGTATAGATATCTTAGATTTTTTGGATGTCAAAGGTACTCACCATTGCTTCTCCTAAAGTGGCCCATGAGATGCATTCATTGTTCCCTTTGTTTTAATATGACTCTCAAGGACTCCATTGCCCTGAAGATTTAAGCCAATCTTTTCTTGAAGTTGGAGGATTCAATGCTTTGCAATATATCCCGTCAACCTTTACCTTTTCAATGTTGAGTAACGCAGTGTATTCATCAACGGTGGGGACTAAGTCTTCATGATTGAAAATGAAAAATTGGTATGTTGGATTCCAAAACTTAGAAGTTGCTTGCAATAAAACTACATCCAAACGAACCTAAAGCAGAAGAGTGATATCTCTGTATCTCTTAGTGAATGATTCCTTTTCAGTACTGTCCTAATTGGTCTATACAATCCTTAGATCTTGCTAATCATTCTGACAGTACCTTATCTTGATCCTTTCATGCACTACTAAGGCATGCCCCTATTCTAAAACATCTCTGTCTTTACGGTATTGACGCTCTGACCATGCTCGAACTTTTTCAAAGGGCTTTAGCTCTAAAGTAGGCTATTGCTCCATGACAAATGCCCCTTGGTGAACACTGATCCATTAGAGCGAATTGTCCCATGATAATAGTAATTATGATGAAATGATGCATGGTGAAAAAGAAAAGCAAAAAAAGAATGAGTTAGTAATCAATACAAAATAATAGGTAAAAGATATATAAATAAAAGAATAGCAGCAAAAGTGTATCAAAAATTTGCCTTGAGAATAAACGGTATGATGCCTAAGGCAGACACGATGAATATAAAGACTGAGGCACTAAAACTGGCAGCATACCAGCATGTCCATATTAAAATTGCCTTTTCACGATGCAACATGATACCTCATGAGGATCAAGACTGACCATCTAAATGGTGAGTTCGTCAATCACCATCTATGTTAAACATATGCTAAGCCATTGTTCAGGTAGCATGATGGCTTATCTTGGTCAGATATGACTATTTCAAGATGGCATTGCCGGTAATGGCATTCGCTTGTCCTTACCCATTTATTAAAAAAGATTTACTATCGAACATTATGGCATATCCTAAAGGAATGATCATGAAAATAAAAAAACAATTGCTGGTGATAATGTTCACCTATCATCACCTACGTAACCAATGGCATATATGAGTAAAGGTAAGAAATGTTTCCCCGAGTGACCTTAATCTTCAGGTTATTCTAGCAGCATCCAGTATGGCTTGACATGGTTTAGCTTGTAGCATTCACTACATGGGTATAAGTTGACACCTATTTTGATATCCAAATCACTCTTTCATCCTGTAAGAACAGCCGAGGCACCCCAATCCTAGGCTTGTTACAGGTTTGGCAGAACAAGTTCGATCCAGTGGATGTATTTCCCTATACAAGTGTCGAGGGGCACTCACGAGAGACATAGGTAGTTTACATCCCGGAAGGTCTTGCCATGCTTATATAGAGGGTTACTCATGAAGGCGAATGGCTTACTTTCTCCTAACCACACCATCGTGTATGGTGAGAATCTAGTGCAAATGCAAGTGCATGGTGTGTGTTAGGGAAATAATCAAACCTTTTTGTTTCACTCCCATATCACCATATTTATTCAAATCAATATCTATTTAGGCATGGATACTCCATAACAATCACATGACAAAAACATAAACAATAGATATTAATAGGCAAAACATAAAAGAGAATTATATCCAAATAATTATGGAGATCAAAAAACCAAGAACCAAATGAGAAATAACTAGTTGTAGGCCTAACTTTCTATGGTCCCCAGTGGAGTCGCCAAGCTGTCGCCATGTGCCCGGCCCTTAAAACTTTAGATGATTCAAAAGGCATAGCCTGCTCAACTTAAAAATAAATGGTAATGGGTTGTGGTTGAGCCTTTGAGCTATCCCTTGAGTGGGATTTCGATTAGACATGATGATATGAAGGGGATAGGGACTGTTGGATGAGTCACTCATCAAACTGGACCCAGATGGCCACCACAAAGTGGCCATAAACTTGGAGTCGCCACCAATCATTTTAGGCTAGGCAAGATTAGACGCCTATTGAAAATAATATTACGAGTTACGAAACTCAAAACACTGATTTCAGGGTCTACAAAGTCCAAAGATTCATTGGTTGGGTTCAGGAGTTAGTTACGCGTAGGGAAGGATTAGTATCCCTACAATGCCTGAAATCGATACCTGCTAACTATATCTCACTTTGGTCTCGGTTAAATTAGTTCCATTTGGTCTCATTTAGATATAATCCTCTTTAATGCATGAAGTTTTGGAAAAGTGAATCCCGAATTTTTTATTAAGAAAAATTAGATCACCTATGCACCTCAGAGATGTGAGAAACATAGGGATTTTTTATGAATATGATGTCCAGATTAGAGTTTAAAAATTAGACGTTTCGTATTAGGGACTGAAAAGATATAAACATGAAACATTGCCTTGTAAATTTCATTAGAAAATGAATTTTAAATATGAATGCACAATAAAACGAGAAAAGGAAACAAGTTAGTAAGGTGAAAAATAAGAAATACAATAATATCATAAACAAGCAATCACAAACAAAAGAACATAAAAAAAAAGGGGCGATCAAAATATATATCATAATTACCTTCGATTATTGAAGAATAACACGGATGACAATTTTAGAAACCGCTCTAGATTCGATGGTTATTTGAAGAACAAAGATAATTTTTATCAAAACAGTTTGAGGTATCCATAGGAGAAAAAATTTTAAGTTTTTAAGGTAAAGTAGGGTTGGAGTATTCCCTTGGAGAAGTAGGGTTGGAGTGTTCTCTAAAATAGAGTTATGAAAATAGTTAGGAATAAAAAAAGAAATTTTATTTTTTTTCAAAATAAGGTTGGAGTATCCTTTTAGAGTAGTGGGGTTAGAGTATCCCCAAAGTGAGAAAAACATAGGAACAAGGAGAAAATTTAAACTTTGATTAAAAAAAAGGGTTGGAGTATCCCTTTTGAGTTGTGGAGTTGGAGTATCTCCACTAGCGAAATTTTACTATGAAATCCTATTTTTTTGTATTTTAACTTTGATCCAAGTCCAATGGGGTTGGTGTTGTGAGGGAGACTAAAGGGATACATTTCGAGACATCCAAACATCTCGATAAAAGGAGATTTGAAAATTAGGTTAAAAATAGGGGGTAGCATCATATCATCTCCATTTCTAGATTTTTTTTTAGTGTATCTGAAGACTTTAGAGGGCAAAGGAGGTATTTTTGGAAAGTTAACTCAACAAGGTTTAATATAAAAATATTCCAAAAATTTTAGAAAATCATTTTCTAGGCGGAATTAATTTTCAAAGTTAGGTTCGTCTCAGCTCTAGCAGCATGTAAAATTAAAAGGGCATGATGGATTTTGAAAAATCATTCTAGGCTTATATGGTATCGTTAGATCATGGGTAATACCTTTTTAGAAATGGAATTTTGTGAAAATTTTGGGAAAAATATCTATAAATTTTGTAAAAATTATCAGATAGGCTGAAGTGGCCCAAATGAAATTGTTGCACGTTGGTTCTAAGGGTTTTGGACAACAAAGGTTCAAAAAATCATAACTCCCTCGTCCGGGATGATCCGAGGGCAAATAAGACATTGTTAGAAAGGTAATTTGATGTCTTTTAAAGGAAAAATATCTGAAAAATCAAATGAATATTTTGTGGCTTGAAAATAACTTTTCAAGTTTAGAATAGTGTTGCCAAAGCAAAAACAAGGGGATTATTCGATATTCTAGTTTTTTCGAAGATAGACTCGGGCCTAGGATGTCCGAACATCTATGAAAAAAAGTAACATGGGCTTCACAAGTTCATTCCACTATCTTGGAGTAGTTTAGGATGATAAAACAACCCATTGACCATGTCACCAAGATAAACATCAGACTAAAGAGCAAGGTTTAATAGTAAAAAGAATTTCCTTTTTTTTTTGAAAAATAAATATTTCACCATGAAATCCAAACTGAAATGTTGATTTACCCCCAAGATTGGGAGACCAATTTAATGAAAGCATTAAGTCTATTGCTATTCTTCATCTATTGGAGGTAGCATGAACTTAACTTGGGGATTTTTCTAAAAATCAGTTTGTAAGAGACAAGTAAGCATTTTAATAGAGATATCATGAACAAAATACAGCAAATACAAAGATAAACATAGATTAATAAGAAACAAGCAAAGATGACATTCTGACATGGAAATGAGTGACATGGATACAAGAAGATGACAAATAGGGTGCATGGAGATGATATTAACATGTTTACACAAAAGGAGTTGATGTTGGAGTTGTCAAGACAACATTTTTATTTCTTGAGCCTTCTTAAAACACAAGAAAAATATTTAAACATAATAAGACACATTAAGGTGACTATTTAAATGTAAAATGGATATGTGAATATGGAAGGAAGATGGCAGAAGATGCATGAAAAGAGCCTCTATGATAATGAAAATAAAGCATGGTGAGTTTATATATCTAACAACATCAAGGTGTCAAGAAGGTCATCAAGATCCTAAGACTACCACAACCAAGGCAACAAAGATGCATGGGAGTATTAGGAGGGTCATGGCAACATGAAGGGTTCACTAAAATGAAATGGATGATCCAAATAGAAAATATATGGAACAAGGTACAAAAATATACCAGCATAATCTTGAACTTTCCTCCTTTTTTTAAAAGTAGTAACTTTAAGCTTAGTCTCTTCCCTCTTTTTGCTATTGTTTAGCAAGAAAAAGGTGAAAGAAAGGAGCTTCCTAGTAATGTGGTTGCAATGGGGTGTTTTGAAGATGAAAATACGTGAAAGGTTGAGTTTTTAAAGGTGTTCTGGTGTTAGTTTTAAGGAGCTACAGGAATGAAGGTTAAGGGTGAAGGGTAATGGAATAGTATTTTGGTGAGTTTTTGAAGCTAAAGTGGCTAAAGGATTTATGGGGATGGTTAAGGAGTTTTTCTGGGATTGCTGAAGAGCTTCTTTGATAGCTAAGAGATTTTTTTTTAGATAGCTTGTGTTTTTTTTTTGGTCAGCCTCTCCTTTTAGAAGAAAATGTAAAGGGCAATTTTTATCTTTTTCCTTCTAAACTAGGGGACATATTTAGCTGCCATGCTCAGTTGACTCTCTTCTTATTGGTTTTGCCATGCTGAGCAAGGAGACAAAAAGGCTGTGAAAGCCTGCAATTGGAGATATGCCTGCCACACCCTCTTACACCCATATATCTTATGAAAGTGACCTTTGTCATTAATTGTTTTGGCTCCAAAAATTTGCTTGAATCCGTTAATAAACTCATAGTTGAGGTTTGCAATGTTTTATGATAGTTCTTTGGTGCAAAAACATGTTTAAATAAGGCTTTCGAATGCTAAAAAGTGGCTTTAACTAGGAAAAAAAACCTTAGTGTATCGATACAAAACATGTTGTATTGATACATAAGGTACTTTTTACTCCTGAGTATCGATACAATGAGCTGTGTATCGATACTAAAATTAAAAAATGTTTCCAGTCTCAAGACTTAGAGGCTTGTATCGACACTCCATGGATTTGTCGATACACATATTGATACTCATGCTTATGTGTTGAAACATTTTGCTAAACATCACAACTTTAGCTACTGCAAAGGTTTATATTGATACAAACATGCCAGGAATCGATATTACACCTTGGATATTGATACCAAACCCTCTTGTATTGATACTATATGTGAAAATTCAAGTTTTTGCACCGTAAAGGCCTCGTATCAATACTTGTGCCCCAATATAACTTGTACGTACCTGTGGCTTCTCGATTTACCTTAACTTGGTCACAAACAATGGGAAATTGATTTATGTATTCATTTGAATAACCTTGGTGACACCATGAAAAGTGGCCTTTGATGCCTCGTTTTTGTATTGTCTTTAATATGGGCCTATAGGCATTTTAGACCTTCCCAAAAAAATTCTTTCGTTTGGCGCCATGTCGCCTAATAGTGCATGGCAACACGACACTTGGTAGTCATCCCCTAGTTTTTATTTCTATTTTTTTATCATCTTTTACCTAAGTCCTAGGATGCCAAAAATTGGTCCAAAAAAACTGAGGTATCTATAATAATCATTTACTGTTAGAATTTTTAAAAATGATAATCATCAATAACCATTTTTTTAATGTCATAAAAGTCTAATATGTATATGATTATAAATGTGTAAGAGATTCTAAAATCAAACAAGGAACACAAAATCGATTATTGCACACAACTACAATATTCACTATCCCCAACAGACCATAGAGAACAATTATTAGGCAGACATCAAGTGACTCGAGTTAATATACAAGGAGTTTCAAGCCTAAATGCTTCATCAACAAGACAAAATTCAAGCTCAAATCATGAAGCTCATGGAAGTAATGATGGCCTCAACTAAAGAAAGGGGATAAGCTAATAGCGTGGATACTAGTAATGAGTCGATTTACCTAAAAAATCACCTCACTAAAGCTACCCAGGAAGGGACTCATCAAAAGCACCAACTTAACATAATGCTAGCCCCCTACTAATACCATTGGTGATTTACTCGAACCCCATGGCGATGAATCAATTCATCCTAAGATTTCGATAAGTGAATACGAGAGTCTCTCTTATTAATCCCATAACCCTCAATCATGTGAGCAAAAGAAATCAAATGGTAAAAACTCTATAGTGTCTACTGATGATATACAGAAGTATTAACTTTCGGAAAAGTGCCTCAAAGCTCTTGAGGGGAGCGACAAATTTGAATCCATTGACGTAGAAACTTTGTCTTTGGTGTACAATCTTGTCATTCTCCCAAAATTCAAGGTATTAGATTTTGAGGAGTTCAACAAAACTACCGATCCTATCATGCACATTTAAGTGTACCTCAAGAAGGTGGTAAGGTACGAAAAGAACAAAAAGTTTCTCATACATTGTTTTCAACATACTTAACTAGGGCAACTACCTGATGGCATATTGGTAGGGAACGCTACTGATAAGTTTGTTGAACTTGTTCTATCAAATGAAATGATTGATTCAATAGTCGAAAGTGGTTGGATGTTAGAGGAGTAACGCAGATCAAGCAAGATGCTGGCCACAAACAAAAACAAAGGAAGGAGAGGCAAATGCCATAAGCTACACCAACCCATTTTAGTAGAGTCATTATAAGCTCTTAGTCTATACTACTTGGGCATGCCGTACTCTAATCTAATCATGATCCCCCTTCAACCAGTTTATGCTGCGACCCATAACCTATCCTTTACTATCATACCAAATCTTCCATGAAAAAATCCACCCACCTGTTGCTAATTGAAATGTTAATGCCCTTCCAATAGTGCTTCAAACAATTAGGTAGTGAATTCTAGGAGACAATAGTTTGATCCAAATCCCATGACCTATAAATAGCTTTACCAAACTCTACTCCAGGTATATTTGCTTATTAGTATTTATGTCTTTGAAAAGAAGCCCCTATACCCTCAGTGATATGGTGTTAACGCCTATTGTGACCACCAGCTAGGGCATTGGGGCATGATTGAGAATTGCATATCATTCAAACAAAGGGTTCAAAACCTTATTGACACGAAGGTCTTGAATTTGAGATGAATCAATGACCAAACATTGCTACAAACCCTTTACCTAATCATGCCAAACTGACAGTAAAACATGATTGGTGTTGAAAATGATTGTGAAGTTAAAAGAAGCATAGAGGTTAAGACACTATGAGTCTAGTTTGACAAGTATGTAAGCAAAAATGCTCAATGCAGTTGAAAGGTCAAAAAAAGAATTAGGCAATTTTTATGATTTCTATTCCATTTGCGGTCAACCTTTCCAGATATGCAAGGAGTTTTGCTTGATGGTTTAAAGAACAATAAGCAAAGTTAGAATTGAGTTCTACAATAAAAAACAAGCATCTATCACTAAATCAGTGAATATGATCAGGGAAAGAATGGCACAACCTCCATACGGGATAGGTTGACATTTTATCATCTATAATGGATAATCTAGCTTTGGGGCAAACTTTTCAACTTTGCCAAAAATGATAACAAATGTCCTAGCTTTCTTCCCATACAAGAGCAACAAAGTAATCTCTTAGAAGTGTAGGGCTGAACTCTGATGATCAAAAAGCCCACTCAATTACCCACTCTCGTCGACTTGTCAAGAGTCAGTCACTTGACCTATAGTGATAGTGCTATACTCCCCTAACTCAGGAGAATCAAAAAACTGACACCTCTTTGATAGTCAATGCACTTTAAAACAAGACAAAAGACCTTGAATCTAAAAAAATCAAAAGAATGGTGGATAAAAAAGAAGCCATTGAGTTCCTAAAGTTCATCAAGCAAAGCGAGTACAATATTTTTGACTATTACGCAAGCAATCGGCTAAGATTTCTATGTAGTCTTTATATTTCAATTCAGAATTTCATCAAAATACATTGTTGAAAATGTTGAATAAGGCATAAGATTCACCATAATTTCAATAAACAAGGTGGATTATCTGGTGAACAATATCATTGCCATAAGTACATATTATTCACTGAAAATGAGATCCTTTTGGAGGTAGGGGTAACTATAATGCCCTACATATCACCACACACTACAAAGGTTATATATTAACCAAGGTTTCCATAGACAATGGCTCAACTCTAAATGTCATACCCTTGGCAACCCCAAACAAGCTTCTTGTTAATGCTTCCCACATTAAGTAAAGTCACACGGGAATACGAGCTTTCGACGGAACCTATCTTGGAGTCACCATAAACATCACATTCTACTTCAAATAAGCCTACACTCCTATGAGATTGATTTTCAAGTGATGGATATTGCTTTATATTACAATTGCTTACTAAAAGGCCTTGGATGCATTTAGCCAGGGTAGTCTCATCATCTTTGCATTAGAAGCTAAAATTCATGATTAATAACAAGGTAATCATCATTAGGGCTAAAGAGTAAATTACCGCCATCGTTTTTACTAATGCCATTCTTTCTGGTTCTTTGAGTTTCTAAATGCCACATTCATAAGGGAGTTAAGCCTTAGCTATCGAGGAACACCTACATGGGTTTAAAATTGACTATTGGCAAAGGTTGCCAAGTTGAAAGAGGCTTGATAAGTGTCTACAGGGCATGGCCAAAGCTTTAAAAGTCATCAGCTAAAGTGATAAGAAAGGTTTGGAATTCAAGCCCAATCGGCAATATCACAAATAGTATGTTAAGAAAGCCAAAGATAAGAGGCTAGTCTATACGTTGGGTCAAGAATTAGGATCGAAACCAATTGTATTTCCATAAATACATGAGACCTTCTGTCTAAGAAGACGCATAAAGTCGAACCAATCAAAAAAGATAAAAGTTAATGACGGCTTGGTCGAACCAATTGTGTTGAAAACTACCGCTGTGATAATATAGTGCACATTCTACTATGAGGTCATGCCTTTTGGACTTAAGAATGCTAAGGCAACTTATCAAAAAGCCATGCTGACATTTTTCCATGATTTGATGTATAAAAAGATTAAGGTCTACATGGATGATATGATCACCAAATCAACATGAGAAAATGAGCATGCCTTTGACCTTTAGAAGCTTTTTGAATGGCTACCAAACTTCTAGCTAAAACTAAATCCTACAAAATGTACCTTCAGTGTCACATCCAAAAAATTACTAGCTTTATTGTCAGTGAAAAAAGGATCAAAGTTGACCTAGATAAGGTCAAGACTATTCAAAACATGTCACCTTCTCGAACTACAAAAAAGGTGAAAATTTGGAAAGACTAAATTACATCTCCAAGTTTGTGTCCCAACTCACCGATAAATGTGGCTCGATCTTTTTGACTTCTTTGCAAATAGAATTATGAGGAATGGAACAAAGAATGTTAGAAAGCTTTTGACAAAGTTAAGCATTGCTTGTTAAAACATCTAATACTAGTACTGTCAGTTCCTAGTTGACCTTTAATTGTTTACCAAGCGATCTTTGACAAGTCTATGGGTTGTGAGCTTAGGAAGCATGATAAGTCGGGGAAAAAAGAGCAAATTATCTATTACCTGAGCAAGAAGCTCATAGAGTATGAAAATAACTATTCTATAAATGAAAAATTGTGTTATGCTCTAACCTGGGCTGCTCAGAGACTCAGACAATACATGTTATACCATACCACAATGCTAATTGTGAAACTTTATCCTATAAAGTATCCATGTGAAGCCCTTACACTGGTAGGAAGATTAGATAGCTGGTAAGTTCTACTCTCTAAATACAATATCATATTTGTCAATCAAAAAGCTAGTAAAGGTAATGCGATACTTAACTTATTGGCAAGCTGGTTGATAAGCAATTATGAACCATTAAACTTCAATTTCCTAGATGAAGATCTGATTTGCATAATTCAAAAGGAAAGAACTTCTAGTTAGAACCAATCATGGAAAATGTACTTTGATGGAATGTCAAATGCTCTTACACATGGAATCTAGGTAATTTTAAAAATATTAAATCTGAGTTTTTATAATAAATTTGTATATCTCTATGTAGCTTGGAAAGAAAAAGAAACATAAAGGTTTTGATAAAATAATTTCTGGATGAATTTGAAAAAGATGTTCTACATCAAGCACTGAAGGGATACTAATATAGAACATTGCCTTGAGTTTTTTTTAAATTTGATTTTTAAAACATGGATGTGAAATTATCACCAAGAAGAGAAACAGGTTTGTAAAGCATGGAAAGATATAATTATTGCGAAAAATAAAACACACGGAGCAAAAGATAGAAGAACAGTTGGGATATGTCTTGTTTTTTTATATTATCGTTGGTTATTGAGAAATAACCAAAATGATAATTTAGAGACACGTTTGGATTTGTTGGTTGAATAAGTCATGAAAATCAAGGTTTTACTTTAAAATAAAATGCAGCCTAGGAGAGAGAAAAATTTAAATTTTTGGATGAACTTTTGAAAAACATGGTTAGAGTATCTTCTTTGAAAAATAGGATTGGAGTATCCCAATAGAAGAAAATTTTGGTAATTTTTAGAGATTGGAATGGTTTTGGATTTTTTTGGTGAAAATCTAGATTTTAAATTAAAACTGCTAAATTATAAAAGATAAAATTAATTTTTGAAGAGTGTTTGGACCTTGTCTGAGCCTAATGGGGCAGTATTATGACACGTGACTTTATCAGAGGAATAAGTCGAATTCATTCTAAGGCATTCAAATGCCTTGAAATGGAAGTGAGGGAGAATTGGTTAATTTTGCTTAATGTTGAAAACATGGGACAACATTGCACCATCCATCTTCCTAAACTTATTTCGGACCAATCTGAAGGCCTCATGTGGCAAATGAGATGCCTTTAGAAAGTAACTCACAATGGTTAATAAAAAAATATTTCAAAAATCTCTAAAAATCACTTTTTAGGAGGAATTAATTTTTGGAATTGGGTTTGATTCAGCACTGATAACATGTACAAAGGAAAAGGTGCAGCGAAATTTTAAAAAAATCGATTCAAACTCATTTGGAATTGTTAAAAACATAAAGCACCTTTTGGAAAGAGAATTTCATGAACTTTTTAAAAAAATATTTAAAAATCCATAAAAATTATGTGATGGGGCCCAAATTGAATACTAATTATTGATTATCGGGGTTCTAGATAGCAAAGGTTCAAAAAAAGCGTAACTCCTCACATTCGGAATGATCCAAGGGCAAACAAGATACTCATGGAAAGATAATACTCTTGGAAAGATAATTTGATGCTCTTTAAGAGAAAAACACCAAGAAAAATTATTTAAGGTTTGAAAACAACTTTTCAATTTGGGATCACAGTGTTGTCAATACCAAAACAAGGGAGTTTCAATTTAAGGATTTCCTAATCGCGTGCAAAGAATATGGGCATTCAAATATCCGAAATTTTACGTCCATGATAGTAAAATAACACACTTACTAAAATCCTCGATAGTAGGCCGATGAACAGCCTGTTATTCGTGTCATTTGGTTGACAAAAGGATAATAATCAGGACTTTAGTCAAACACTTAAAATGATTTTAGATTTTTTGGGCTTAAAAATAGAATTTATTTTGCCTATTAAGGCCATGAATCCAAATATAGAGCTTGATTTTTTTTCCTAAGATTGAAAGACTAATTGATAAAAAACACTAGATCCATATTAATTTCTATTTATTGATGGTAATATAGACTTAGCTTAGGGGTTTTGAAAAATAGTTTTTGCAAGCAACAAAAAGCATCAAAAAAGCATTTAAACAAGCATGTAATTAACTTAAATCATGGTATAAACATTTTCTATCAACTAATCACCAAAACAGCAATATATCTCATCATTTTTCAAAGAAAGCATGGTAGAAATAGATCCAAATGCATGGTCATACTCATGGCATGTTAGCATGGACATTGTGGCATAGTTTAAACATGAAAAGGATGAGAGAAACATGGCAAGAAATGTAAGAACAGTGGTTCTTTTGCTGTAAATGTGAAACATATCATTTTTTATCATCCAAACAAAATCAAGCATCAATAATATATTAAAAAGCCTAATACCACTGCAGACAAGGCCACAATAATGTATGAAAATCCTAAGAACCAGGTTAGGGTCACACAAAGATAACTGACTAAGATGATGAAGATGATGAAAATGAAAGAAAATGTATGAAAAAAAAATAGAACATACCAAAAAACTTTAAAACCTTGCTTTTGTTCTTAAGCAGAAAACTTTCGAACTTTTAGCTCACTTTTTTTTCTTTCTTTGCTATCTATTAGTAGAAAAGAAGTGTAAAGGAGCTTCAAGATTATAGTATCAATGGAGGAGGTTTTAGCGTGAAAAGATGAGGGAAACAAAGGGTTTTTGAGGGGTTTTTGGGGGTTCTAGAGAGAGCTACAAGAATAGTATTTTGGCTAAGGGATGAGCATGTGAGAGACCACATGTGCATGTCAAAATGATGACTCCAATAATACCTCAAGTGATGACCTTTTATATCTTGGATGGTGGCCAAGATAAAATAAGATAATTACAAACTGCCGCTTAGAGATGGACTTACAAGTCTCAAAGAAAGCAACGATATTGAAGCTTGGGTATCTGGGGACGTAGGTGCTGCATGCAATTTAATTGATACAGGTGCATTCATTAGTGGGCTTGGAAAAGCTGCCTCATTCATTGAAGGCATGCATATGGGTATTGACGATGGTTGATATTTGTCTGGGAAGTTTATCTCTGCAGCAGATATTGATTCTTTTGGAGTGAAAAATCAATTGGTTTATTTTAATCCTTTGCAAACTGGGCCCATTAAAGTTTGAAGTGTCTAGAGAAATTCCCCATTTGTCAGCTGCCTGCATTTCCTTTGGTCTTAATAATTGGCCTGGTATAACTAATGTGGGCCGTGACAAGGATATAATTGGCTCGGGGTTTGTTGATGATGGATCTGGCTCTTCAGTTGTTCCTGACTCAGGTTCCTATGACTCGACTTCTCTGTCTTTTTCACTAAACAAGTTAATAATAGAAGAAATGCAAGATCTATTGCGGATCTTGAAGAAGAGCTGTGCAGCAAATCTAATCAGAAAACTGAAGTAAGAAGTAGGAAGAGCTGTAAAAGAAAAGAGGATTCGTACAATAGGAAAGAATCGCGAACAGTTAATGATTCTCTTTCTGATGGTAATTTCAAGAACCTCATGGAGATTTGTAAAGAGTACGCTAAAGCTACCTGGAAGCTTGGCAAATTACTTGGGTCCGTGGCTAACTGTGATAATGGAGCTGTTGTTGACGGAATCTTGGATCTTGATGAAAGCCTTCAGTCTTGATTCATTTTGCTTCTTTGGATTCGTCCTTTTTTTTTTTTTTTTTTTTGTTGTAGGCCACTATTAGATATGGAGTTAGTCCGAGTCAATGATTTGCTGGAAACTATTAAAGGGGCTAAGCTTCAATGCTCTAAGTCTGACAAGATCATTTGGGAATATGATATCCATGGCGTTTTTTCCTCTAAAAATTATCCAGGTTATTAGAAGATGGTTCTAATGCTTTGAATGACTTCAATTGGGGAAAACTATGGAAGTCTAATATTCTTTTGAAAGTTCAAGGCTTCTTGTGGCTTCTTATGTTGGATCCTGTTCAAATAAAAGCTTTTCTTATTAAGAGGGGCATCCTTTTTCCTGTTAATCAAAGCTTATGCTCTTGGTGTGGGGAAGCTGAAGAAGACACAAATCATGTTCCATTTTAATGCGCCTGGCTCTCTAAATTTTGGGGTGAATTTATGTAATAGTGGAAAATTCACTGATGCACCTGTCCATCTCTTGTTAAATTTGTTATCTTTTGCTTGGACTTCGATTGTGCAGGGAGCTTGAAATTAAGATGGTTCGCTGCCTGAGCTAGATCACTTTGGTCCGTTTGGCTTTCTCGGAATGATTTAGTCTTTAACAATAAATCTCACATGTGGGAGAAATTTTGTTTTTGGTTAAACTTCGTTCATTTTCATGGATTAAAGTGTCTTCCCTTAATCATGATTTTCCTGAAGCTCATTTGTGGTCTAATCCAGCAAATATTCATTGCGTTTCTTATCCATCAGTCTTAGGCATGCTGTTAGTTGGTTTCGCCCTAAAGAATGGTTGGTTAAAATTTAATGTCGATGGCTCAGTTGCTATAATTTTGGTCTGGCTGGAGGGGGTATAGTCTTACGTGATATGCATTCAAACATTGTGGCCATGTTTTCTTGTCCTTTCGGGGAGTGTGATCCAAATGAAGCTAACATTCAAGCGATTAAATTTGCCCTGAACTTTGCGATCATTTCAAGTAAAATAAATAACTCTGGCTTAATTATTGAATCTAATTCTATTGTGGCATTATCTTGGTGCATGAAGAAAATGGACCGGCCATGAAAGCTATGGAGTATCTTTGACGATATTGATAATTCGATTTGCCAAATCGGGAAAATAGAATGGTCCAAAATCTTTGGAGAAGCAAATGGAATGGCCGATTCTTAAGCCAAAGCAGGCATTTATACGGTCACTGATCTTCTTGTCTGCTGGTAACTCTCATAGGAGTTTTGTCAATGGTTGTTATGGCTGATCGAATCTAGAAGCTCATGTTTTCTTTGGTCTTTGTTTCTTGTTTTCCTTGCTTCTGTTTTATGCTTGCCTTTATTGATCTTCTATGTTGGATACTAGTATTGAATTCAGACCCCCAAGTTGTATTTTCTGCTGTATTGCGTGCTTTACCCCTAATAATAATATAACCTTTGATTTATCCCACCACCCCCCCCCCCCCAAAAAAAAAAAAGGAGACCATACCAGAGGAGAGTGGAAAACCAGGAGTTCAAAAATTTCTCATTGTGTAAAATTTATACCGATCTCAACTCCGGACCTGGACTCCGGACCACCTACCCAGATTCGATATAGTATAATGAATACTCTATAGTATAATTGTGGGACTACATAATTATAGTAAAATTATATCACTGCAGAATTTAGCCCTAGTATAATGAATACTATTTTTCGTAAAATTGGTCAGCAATTATTTGAGTACAAAACGTCTGTATAATGAATACTTAATTTTATAGTATAATGGTATGAGAACAGAATTTTGCCATAGTATAATGAATACTTTTTTTCGTATAATTGGTCAGCAGTTGCTGACCAATGAAATTGATAATGAAAAAGTAAATAGGAAAAACGAAATGGTTGTAAAAATTCGCAAAGAGGGACAAAATGGGGCTAATATGACTATGGAAAAATCATATTTACTGGCTTTGAAAGGGAACATTGCGTTGAGTTCAAATGAGGTTTTGAAGGAATGTCGTGGTAATATCAGTGGATCTTTAGAAAGTTCTGCTGTCAATGACGTGATTTCAGGGATGATAACCGTAGAAAATTTACATTGGCTGGAAAAGTGTTTTGTGGGTTGGTGTAAAGAATTCTCCTAGGCGGACAACATTTCGGATCTAATTCAAAGAGAGGGGATTAAGGACATTATATTAAAAAGAATCTCTGCGAAAATGATTCTGGTTTGACAGAAAAGAAATGGTTAAAGCTTTAGAGAACCAGGATTAGGGTGGACTGAAAAAAATGTTTTGGCAAAGTGGAGCGATGGTCAAAGAATGTATGTGTCGACGGTAGATCTAAGAGGATTTCCAGCTATGGCGTTTTGATTCATGCTTGGAACACCGATGCGTTTCAAAGCATTGCAAACAAGTGGGGTGAGTTCATTGAGGTTGACAGTGATACTAGAAAGTTTCAGTCATTCATCAGGGGAAATATTCATATTATAACGGATCGAATGGAAAAAATAGATGAATGTATTAAATTAAAAGTGGGAAATGTGGTCCATTCAACTAGGGTTGAACCTGTCCAGGTTGAACCTGTCGTGATGCCAATAGACTATTGTGGATACAAAAATGAAAGAAAGAGTTCAAGTGATGGTTCTAAGCATAGCATTAAATTGGGTTCTAATTCCAGTAGAAATTCAATTTTGAATCATCAATATTTGAAGCCAGAAGAAGCGGAATTAAGCAGAAACAAGGTTCAAGACGATGACGTGGATGGCAACAGTCTTGTGGCTGGCATGGATGAGCGTGAAGAGAAGGGAAAATTCCAAGAAAAGGCAATGTACTCGAAATTATGAAAGAAAGGTAAAATGATAGATAATAATTAAATAAAAAGAAATATTAATAAGGAGATAGAAATTATTATGATGCCTTTAAAGTCAAAGTAGATGTTTCATCTTTCCCTCCACTGAGCTCATCTTCTGTTTTGAAAACAAAGAAAAAAGATGAAGCAAAATTACCTGTTGAGTCCTTATTGACTTTGTACAAGGGTTACCAGCAAAGTTCGGAGGTAAAATAAAGCTTTGACTATGAAATAGTCTGCGACCCATGAATATCATCGTAATTCCGTTCTTTAATTTCCTTTTTCTTCCCGTTATCCTCTGTTTCACTATTAGTGTGGAGATTGATTTTACCAAGTACAATATTCTAGAAAAAGCTACATGCCAAGAATACAAAGGTATGTTGTAGTTACTTTAGGACTATGGCATTAGATTTTTAGTTATAATTGATTGATTATGGTCATTGGGATTTACAAAGAATTTAGAAGAAGTAATTTATATATACGGCTGTAACTTTTTTGGGTAGTTGAGAATCTAGAGATTGACACGTACAGTGAGAGTCAGTGACTGATTTAGTATAAGTACATTATGTAAATAATGCTTCCATAGTAAAAAAATTATTCAAAGATGAAATTTACTGAATCGATTTGTTTAAGATGTAGTCATTATGGCCAACATACGTTATCATGTAGAAATCAGTATTATCTTGATGAATTGAAGGTCGTTCTTTTATTCATTATTGGGATATGTATAGTGAGACCCTATTTTATGTATTAACATAAGGTTTAATTATTAACAAACCAACCAATATGTAAATTGATCATAACATCTTTTGCTATTCGATTAAAAAACATTAGGGGTTACATTTGCAATGATTTTGATCATCTTAGCTATGTCAAACTTCCATATACAAGTGTCAAAGTACTTGACTAGTACAATTGGATTAATATAATGGACATTTTGGGATGTGTAAGTCATATTAGTGTAGGGTTAATTATCATGGTTTATGGGTTTTAAGGTTATATTATGAATGTATTTACTATATTTTACTGGTTGCAGTTGTAATTAGCATGTTTGATGAGTGCTAAAGTGGGTGGTTGCTGAATGCTTTCCAATGAATTGTTAATCTTTCTATCAAGGTAAGCACCTTTTTAACTTCTTATCATTATATGGTTATTTAGTTATGGTGAAATATAGATTCATTTATGCTCATATGTACTTCTTAAGTGATTGTCATATAATCGTTCCAAGTAATGTGCACATTTAAAATTTGACATTTTTATACGGTTTAGAGTGATATGGTTTAAGGTTCATTGGATTATTGTCATCTGTACATTTTGTTATAATCATGTGTACATTTACTTATAGTTATTTGTACAATTAGGGTTAGCTATCCATAAATTAAATTCAGGTGATATGTGCATTCATTTATAGTCATCTGTACATTTACTAGCGGTATGTAAATTTGAGTTTCAATGTTATAGTGATGCACCTAATGCACAAATACATTTCGTTATGCTCATAGGGATATTCAATTATTGTAAAATGTATATTATTATATGTATATCTTACGTGATTATAATATTTGAGGTCCAAGTAATGTGCATAGTTGCTATTTAACCTTTTCATAAGGTTATGGGCCATATTGTTTAAGGTACATTTTGTTTCTGTGACTTGTACATTCATATATTATCACCCATACAATAACTTATAGTCAATTTTATAAATAGCTATAGTCCATGTACATTCAATTATGGTGGTCTGTGCATTTGTTTACTAGCATATGTACATTTGCTTATGGGTATACACATATTTGAGTTTTAATGTTTCAAACATGCATAAACGTGTAAGAATATTCGGATATTGGCATTAGAAAATTCAATTATGGTCAAATGTACATTAACTTATTAGTTGGTGTACGTCTTATGTGATTGTAATAAATGATGTCCAACCAATGCGCACAACTGCACTCTGACATTTTCATACTGTTCATGGCCATACAATTTAGCGTGGAATTGGTCTTATGATCTTGTACATTCATTTCAAGTCATTTGTACATTTAGCTATAGTCTGTTAAATATTTAGTTATAATCAGTCGTACATTTAGTAATGGTGAGTCGTACATTCATTTATCCTCATATGTACATCAAGGCATGAGCAATAACTTTTGACTCTTAATGAGTTCTACATGAATCCATTGCGTAAATGCATACTGCGTGGTTGGTGTTATGGTGAAATGTACATTAACTGCGTTAGCTACTGTACATCTTTCGTAATTGCCATGTATCTTGTCCAACCAATGCGCATAATTGCCCTTTGATTTTTTTATATATTCATGGCCATATGATTTAGTGTAGAATCGGTTTTACATTACATTCCCTTCTGGTCAGTATACATTTAGCTATAGTCTGTCTATGTTTAGTAATAATCAATTGTACATTCAATTATGGTGAGTCGTGTATTCATTTATCCTTACACGTACATCATGGCATGCATACCAACTTTTGACTCTTAATGTTTCTTACACGAATCCAATGCGTAAGCGCATTTCGTTATGTGTGCATCATGAGTTGGTGCTATGATGAAATGAACATTAACTTCATTAGCTGTTGTTGTCTTATGTGATTGTCATCTATCTTATCTAACCAATGCACACAATTGCTCTCTAACATTTTCATACGATTCATAGCCATATGGTTCAGCGTAAAATCAGTTTTACGATCTTGTACATTCACTTCTTGTCAGTTGTACATTTAGCTATTGTCTATCGTACTCTTAGTTATGATCAGTCATATATTCAGTTATGGTGAGTTGTACATTCATTTATTCTCACATTTACATCAAGGCATGCATACCAACTTTTAACTCCTAAAGTTTACTACACAAATCCAATGCGTAATCGCATTTCATTATGCGCATACCATGTAGTTGGTGTTACAATAAAATGTACATTAACTACATTAGCTATTGTATGTCTTATGCGATTATCATATATCCTGTCCAACCAATGCGTACAATTGCTCTCTAACTTTTTCATATAGTTCATGGCTATATGGTTTATCATATAATCGATTTTACAATCTTGCACAGTCATTTCTGGTTAGTTGTACATTTAGCTATAATCTGTCGTCATTTAGTTATAATCATTATACATTTAGTTATTGTGGGTTGTACATTCTTTTATACTCACATGTACATTAAGGCATGCATACCAACATTTGAATCTTAATGTTTTCTACACAAAGCCAATGCATAAGCGCATTTCATTATGCGCATACTGCGTAATTGGTGTTATGGTGAAATGAACATTAACTACATTAGCTACTCTATGCCTTACGTGATTGTCATGTATCCTGTCCAACCAATGCGGATAATTGATCTTTGACATTTTCACATGGTTCATGGTATACAGTTTAACATAGAATCGGTTTTGCAATCTTTTACATTTTCTTCTGATCATTTGTACATTTAGCTATAGTTTGTCATATATTTAGTTATAATCAATCAAACATTTAGTTATAGTTAGCCGTACATTCATTTATCCTTACATGTACATTAAGGTATTCATGCCAACTTTTGACTCCTAATGTTTCCTACATGAATCCAATACGTAAGCGTATTTTGTTATGCGAGTATTGCGTAGTTAGTGTTATGTTAAAATATACATTAACCACATCAGCTGTTGTGTGTCTTATGTGATTGTCATATATCCTATCCAACCAATTTGCACAATTGATCTCTAACATTTTCATACGGTTCACGGCTATACGATTTAGCGTAAAATCGATTTTACAATCTGTACATTCACTTTTGATCAAATGTACATTCAGCTATAATCTGTTATACATTTAGTTATAACCAGTTGTACATTTAGTTATAGTAAGTCGTACACTTATTTATCCTCACTTGTACATTATGACATGCATACAACTTTTGATTTTTAGTGTTTCTAACACGAATCCAATGTGTAGATGCATTTCATTATACATGTGCCACGTAGTTGGTGTTATGGTAAGATATATATTAACTGTATTAGCTATTGTACGTCTTACATGATTGTCATATATCCTATCCAATCAATGCGTGCAAATGCTCTGTAACTTTTTTATACAATTCATGGCGATATGGGTTTGCATAGAATCGATTTTGTGGTGTTGGACATTCATTCTAGTCATTTGTACATTTAGATATAGTCTATCCACATCTAGTCATAATCAGTCATAAATTTAGTTATGGTAAGTCGTATGTTCATTTATCCTTGTACATTAAAGGATGTGTGCCAACTTTTCACCCTTGATGATTCCTTCACGAATCTAATCTGTAAGCACATTTCGTTATGCGCATACCACATAGTTAGGGTTAAGGTGAAATGTACATTAACTACATTAACTATTGTACATCTTATGTGATTACCTTACATCACCATTGCGCACAGTTGATCTTTGACATCTTCATACGATTTATAGCCATATGATTTAGCATAGAATCAATTTTACGGTCTTGTACATTCATTTTTGGTTATTTGTACATTTAGTTATTGTCTATCATACATTTATTTATAATCAGTCTTATATTGTTATGGTGAGTTGTACATTCATTTATCCTCACATATACATCAAAACATATGTACTAGCTTTAACTCTTAATGTTTCCTACACGAATCTAATGCGTAAGCACATTTTGTTATGTGCATACTACATGGTTGGTGTTATGGTGAAATACAAATTAATTGCATTAGCTATTGTATGTCTTACATGATTGTCATATATCCTGTCTAACTAATGGGCTCAAGTGCTCTTTGACTTTTTCATATGATTCATGGCCATATGATTTAGCGTAAAATCAATTTTAAGTCTTATCTATTCACTTTAGGTCGATTGTACATTTAGCTATAATTTGTCATACATTTGGTTATAATCAGCTGTACATTTAGTTATGGTGAGTGTACACTCATTTATCCTTATATGTACATTAGGGCATGCATACCAACTTTTGACTCTTAATGTTTCCTACACGAATCAATGCATAAGCACATTTCATTATGCGCATACCATGTAGTTGGTATTATGGTGAAATGTACATTAACTTCATTAGCTATTGTACGTCTTATGTGATTACCTTATATCTTGTCCAACCATTTCGCACAACTGATCTTTGACACCTTCATACGGTTCATAGCCAAACGATTTAACATAGAATCAATTTTATGGTCTTGTACATTCATTTCTAATTAGTTGTACATTTAGCTATAGTTTGTCAAATATGTTATTATGATCAGTTGTACATTCAGTTATGGTGAGTCACACATTTATTTATCTCAACACGTACATCTAAGCATGCACACCAACTTTTGACTCTTAATGTTTCCTACAGGAATCCAATGCCTAAGCATATTTCATTATGCACAAATCGCATAGTTAGCGTTATGGTGGAATGTACATTAACTACCTTAACTATTCTCTGTCCTACATGATTGTCATATATCTTGTCCAACCAATATGCACAATTAATCTCTGACATTTTCATATGGTTCATGGTCATATGATTTATTGTAAAATTGGTTTTACGACCTTGTACATTCATTTCTGGTCATTTATACATTTAGCTATAGTCTGTCATATATTTAATTATATCAGTTGTACATTTAGTTATAGTTAGTCATACATTCATTTATCCTCCCATATACATCAAGGCATGCATACCACATTTTGACTCATAATGTTTCCTGCACAAATCCAAAGCATAAGTGCATTTCATTATGCATGTACCGCATTGTTGGTGTTATGGTGAAATGTCCATTATTTGCATTAGCTGTTGTACATCTTACGTGATATCATATATCTTCTCCAACCAATGCACACAATTGCTTTCTAACTTTTTCATACAATTCATGGCCATACGATTTAGCATAGAGTAGGTTTTATAGTCTTGTACATTTACTTTTGGTAAGCTATACATTTTGCTGTAGTCTATCATACATTTAGTTATAATCAATCATATATTTAGTTATGGTGAGTTGTACATTCATTTATCCTCATATGTACATCAAAGGATACGTACTAACTCTTGACTCTTAATGTTTCCTACAAGAACCTAATGCGTAAGCGCATTTCATTATGTGTGTGTCACATGGTTTATGTTATGGTGAAATGTACATTAACTGCATTAGCTGTTGTACGTCTTATGTGATTGTCATATATCTTGTCCAACCAATGTGCATGATTGCTCTCTCTGATTTTTTTTTTTCATATGGTTCATGGCCATACGATTTGGCGTAGAACCAATTTTATGATCTTATACATTCACTTTTGGTCATTTGTACATTTAGCTATAGTTTGTGACACATTTAGTTATAATCAGTCACATATTCGGTTATGGTGAGTCACACATTCATTTATCCTCACATGTACATCAAGGAACATGTACCAACTTTTGACTTTTCATGTTTCCTACATGAATCCAATCCATAAATGTATTTTGTTATGTGCATACCATGTAGTTAATGTTATGGTAAAATGTACATTAACTACATTATCTGTTGTACGTCTTATGTGATTGTCATATGTCCTTTCCAACCAATGCGCATAATTGATCCTTGACATTTTCAGATGGTTCATGGCCATACGGCTTAGCATATAATCGATTTTATAGTCCCCTACATTAACTTTTGGTCATTTGTACATTTTGCTATAGTTTGTCATACATATACTAATAATTAGTCATATATTTTGTTATGATGATTCGTACATTCATTTTTTCTTACACGTACATCAAGGCATGTGTGCTAACTTTTGACTGTTAATGTTTCCTACATGAATCCAATGCGTAAATGCATATTGTTATGCACATATCACATAGTTGGTGTTATGGTAAGATGTACATTAACTGTGTTTGCTGTTGTATGTCTTACGTGATTGTCATATATCCTGTCCAACCAATATGCATGATTACACTCTAACTTTTTCATATGGTTCATGGCTATACGGTTTAGTGTAGAATCGATTTTATGGTCTTGTATATTCATTTATGGTTAGTTATACATTTAGCTATAATCTCTCACACATTTAGTTATGATCAATTGTATATTTAGTTATGGTGAGTTGTACATCATTTGTCTTCACATGTACATCAAGGAATGCATACCAGATTATGAATCTTAATGTTTCCTACTCTAATCCAATGCGTAAGCACATTTGGTGTTATGCAAAAATGTTCATTAACCGCATTAGCTGTTGTATGTCTTATGTGATTGTCATATATCCTGTCCAACTAATATGCACAATTGCTCTTTGATTTTTTCATATGGTTTATGTCATACAATTTAGTGTGGAATCGGTTTTACGATCTTGTACATTCATTTTTAGTTAGGTGCACATTTAGCTATAGTCAGTTGTACATTTAATTATAGTCAGCCACACATTTAGTTATGGTGAGTCATACATTCATTTTTTCTTACATGTACATCGAGGTATGCGTACCAACTTTTGACTCTTAATGTTTCCTACACAAATCAATGCGTAAGCACATTTCATTATGCAGGTACCACATAGTTAGTGATATGGTGAAATGTACATTAAATGCATTAGCTATTGTACATAATGTGATTGTCATATATCCTATCTAGCCAATGCTCATAATTGTTTTTTGACTTTTTTTTAAAGTCATGGCCTTACAATTTAGCGTGGAATGACTTTAGCTATAGTCTAGAATCATTATAATGGTCTTGTACATTATTCACTTCTGGTCAGTTGTAGATTTAGCTATAGTCTATCATATATTTATTTAGAATCAATCTTACATTCAGTTATGCTAAGTCGTACATTCATTTATCCTCATATATACATCAAGACATGCACACCAATTTTTAACTCTGAATGTTTCCTACATGAATCCATCATGTAAGTGCATTTTAGCATGCACATACAGCTAGTGGGTGTTATGGCAAAATGTACTTTAGCATTCACATCATATGTACAAATTTGAATGTACCCTAAATTGAATGTCAGATGTTTAGGAGCTTCAATACTTTTACATTGCTTTATTGCATAACGGATTTCCCTCTTTTCTCACAAAGGCTGATTACATATAAGCTAAGCTGGTTAACAATGTTGAAAAAGTGTACAACCGCTATAGATTAGGTCCTTCTCCTAAATTACCTAATGCCTCAATCATGGGTGAGTGCTTTCACCATTGTTTACTATGTCTCTTTTTGACCATCACTACCTTTAAGGGGAAAATAAAGAATGAGCGATTATAGTTTCTAGTACAACTTTAGAAGGCAAAGGAAGAGGACATAAGGTAGCAGTACAAGCTAAACTTCCATGCTTCAACACAACCTTGAATAGCTAGAGTAGAAAATATAAATTTTGATTATCACATTTCTTGGTCTGTATTTACGATTCTATTTCATTAAGTACTTTGCTATTCTTCATCATTCATACAAGTACTATTCTTCAACTTTTCATATGAATATAGAAGATGAATATGAAATTTTTTTTAGCAAAATCTATGTACATTTTATTCCATACTTGGCTATTGAATATCATTTGTACAACTACTAGGTAGTTATCTGATAGGATTTAATACAACAATGGACGTGGATTATTCATTTCTAACCATATCCGATGTGCATAGTTCTAGATACAACAACCATATACAGGCATACAAAAGTTGCAACTATATATACATAAACATTGCATTACAGTTGACGGCACATAATATAACCCCTAAAACAAATTATCCTATGGCTACGCCTGTGATCGCATGACTTGTTTATGGTAATATAGGTATCTACCACATTCATATACAGCCCAATGTGCCAAAAAATTTGAAAATACTACTTCCAATACAATGGCAACCCAAGGTCTGCAACCTTCAACCTACATATGAAAGTGAAAACTAACATGAATGAATACAATGCATGTATTATGTAGATGTAGTTGAAACAATTACGCTTGTAGTGTCAAACTTATTCATCTAGCCATAAGACTTACTTAGATATTATATAAACTTAATGATTTATATGAAGCATAGTTATGGCCAACTTGCTTATATTTTGAACATTGTATAAGATGTTTCTTAATGAATTAAGATTTGATTTGATACATTTCACTTTTGGCCTTCTTGGTGGCCTCTTTGCCAAAGGTGGCTTTAAAGATATATGACCATCCTCCCTATCCGATAAAGGCATATGTGGCAGGTTATGAGTTTCAACTAGAGCCATAGCACTGCATAAATCCAGTTCTATGCAATTGATTTATAAAAATCCTTAATAAGTGCATATATGTCTCCATGTTTTGCATCAATGACGGCACATGCATGTGCACGAGGCAACCCATTCGTTTGCCAAGCTAAGTAGGTACATTCTCAGTTAGTCAAGTCAATGGCAATGTCTTTCCCTCCTTGATTAACCTCAGCCCTAAAATTGCTATAAGGAGAGATGGTAAAGTATTTGCCTCTAGCTATATTCTCCTGTAATTTCAGATTTACAGCCAGCCATACTACATTCTTCCAATTTCTTACCTTAGATTTTGATTTATAAATTTTATGTGACAACTTTTTTCATATGCTCATTTATGAGGCTAATTATGTTGTGCCTCCTTTTTCGAACTAACCATGCATTGAAAGATTCTGTGACATTTGTTTTTTTGTGGTCCCAACAACGTTGCCTTGACTTTGACAACAACCAATGTTCTGGTTGGCTTTTTACCACCCATTCAGCTAGCTCTTTTTTGTATGTGTTATTCATTGCAATGTTGAAATCCGATTCTAGTCTTGCATAGACCACTACATCCAATAACTGAAGCACCTAGTCCTTTATATTTTCCCACTTGCCATCGCTTTGTTAACATCATAACTGAAGTTTTCCTTAATACATCGATAATAGTATGTGTTGGAGGATGTGCGGTATATCTCACCTATGGTAGTTATGATATTCTAGTGCCTATTGGATATTACGGTAATGGATATATCTATGGTAACATTAGACTTTAGATTCCCCTAGAATCACATCCAATTATCCAAACTTTTAGAGCTGACTACTACAAATGCCAAAGGGAAAAGCTGATTATTTGTATCAATGGAGCTAGCCAACAATGAGGTGCCTTTATAAGGTTTGCTCAAGTGGCAACTATCAATAAAACCTTACCATTTGCAGCCATTTAAAAAATTGACAATGTTGCATCCATACACTATAAACAATTGCTTAAAATGTCATTCTAAATCAAACATGCATATGGCTATGCTTTAAGGGTCTGCATTCTGAATATGTGCATATTCACGATACTAAATTGTATGAGTCTTAGGCCTTCCCATGCAAACATCTTTATGGATTGCTTTTTGCATAATTAAGCCTATTTGTATGTCATTTGAATTCCATAATCAACTTCAAACACTATCCAAATTTGATGTGGGGTAGTGTTAAGCTGAAAATTCAATTTTTTTGCTGTGATGGCAGTAGCAAACTTGCATTTCATTTGAGATCTTCCATCAATCATACCTTAGGCATTATGGTTATGTTGATCTATAAAGGTGCCAATAACCATAAATTGTGTTGCTCTTATCCTATGCATTGTTAAATGCCAAGGGCATCCCTCTAACCTCTAGTCAACGCTTATAAATGACTTACTATTCTTCTTGAAGGTATATGCAAATCCATTTACAACACTATATTAATAATGTGCAAGCCTCAACGCAAGTGCATTTTCAAAAGTTTGACCACCGCTTATGATTTTATCTTTCCAAACATTGTTGACAAATTGATCTTTTATTGATGCAGTATAATCTATTACAACTATTAGCTAAAAGCCCTTGTGCAATCAGCGGAGCAAATAATACTCTTTCCATCCCCTGTAATGATGTTCCTATATGAGCTTTCATTGTCCATGGGTTCATTGCATATGTCATATGTATAATAAATACTATGTGCTCATTCTGGTAACATCCAATAGAGGTGAAATTACAAAATAATTGTACAAATTTTCATACTTAAATTGAATATATGACATTAACGGGTTGAGACTTTATCATGTCATTATTTTGGGGATTAGAATCCTTATGATCCAATATATACAAATTAGACTTCCTGTCACTAAACTCAACCGAATCTTTCAAACCAGCATTATTGACCAAATCTATGAACAAAGTTAGTTCAAAGTCCAATGTATATCTAAAAATATGATGGTCAAGGTTCATTGACAGTTTATCCCTAATATGTTTGCATAATTCTGAGACAATAGTGTTCTCATCAATCATCACCTCAACTATTATCGGTAATGATGATCTTGCCATTAATATGGCAATAACAATAAACTCATTTGTTTGAAGTGTTTGAAGTCATTACAAGTTTAGTTTATTATACATAAAACTTCTAAACCCTTAATTTTGTCCGGTTCCCTTTCCCTTTAGTCTAAAAATATCCTAGATACAAAATTAGGTACTTATCCCAATGGAGGTAAAGTTTCTTCAGGGGAATGTACATTTTCAAGACCTATTTAAATGTGCTTAAATGACCGCAAGTGCACATGACAAAATTAGCACCATTTCGAAGGTTTTGAAGAGCAAATCTTTGATAAAAGATAAATTTAAAGGTAAATAATCAACTTTTAACTTTGTGCTCGTGAAATTTTAAAATTTATTTTTGCAGATATTATCATGGACAAATTTCCCACTTTTAGGAATTTTTCAAGAATTTTTTGTTAAATTTGGGAAGTTGAACATCGCATATTTTTATCGATACTAGTGTGGTATTTATGCCGATATGCACTCTGAAAAATAAAAAATATTCAAGGAAAATTTTATGTTGGCATTTTATACTACAAGCTATCAAGTTTTTCATTTTAGTAGTTAATTTTGAATTTTTTACAATACCATAAGTATTTTTGCTCGTGAATTTTTTGGTGAGAACTTGTATTAAATTGCATATTTTTATCTTTACAATTTCGTAAATTAATATTTTGAATAATATGTGTATTTAATTCATTTTATATAAGTTTCAATGAATTCCTTGAAATTTTTTCGATTTTAAAATACGAGCTTTCCTTTACCTATAAACTTTTTGTTAAAATTTTCTCAAGTTTTGAACTTTAAAATTCTTTAAATATTTCCATTTAACAACAATTAAATCATTTTTTTAAAATTTATTTTATTTTATGAGTTTTGTTTTTTTTTTTGACAATTTTCTCGTTTTCAAAATACGGAGTTTTCTACTTCGTTAATTTTTTGGAAAGATTTTTTTGAGTTTATAATTTTTAAAATTCTTGAAATATTATTGTTCAATTCATAATAAATCAGTTTTTAAAATCCAATTTATTTCATGAGTTTTGCAATTTCTTTAAAAATTTTCATATTTACAAGATACGTAGTTTTCTACTCCGTAAATTTTTTTGGTAAGATTTTTTGAGTTTATAATTTTTAAAATTCTTTAAATATTATTTTTTAGTCCCTATTAAATCAATTTGTAAAAAATCATCTTATATTATGAGTTTTGCATTTTTTACATTTTTTTCGTATATGATAATTTTTTTCGGTAAGGGTTTTTCTTGTAAAATTTTAGAAGTTTACTTTTTTTTTTTATTTTTTCTTGTAAATAAATTTTTTTTATTGTTTGATTAAATTAAATTGATCGTATGAATTTTTTTCAAGTACATAATTTTTAATTTTTACAATTTAGTTTTTTTAATTAATTTTTATTGTATAATTTTACAAATAATACAAATATTTACAAAATCTCCAGAGATGGATGATGTCATGGATGACAGAAGCCACAAAATAATAAAAATATTAAATTTACATCAAATCACTTTTAATCTAAATCCAATCAATTAAAAAAGCTAATTATTACTTAAATAGAAAAAAACATAACAAAAGGAAAGATGTTTGGCCAAGGGTTGTTTGTTCAGCCCTTGGACCGAAGGCTTCTCCTATAAATAGGGGAAGCATGAATTTGAAGATGGGGTCTTTGGCATTTTAAAAGAAATAAGAAAAACCTTTTTTTACCTAGTTTTTTTTTTTAAGTTTTTCAAGGTAAAAACACTATTCCATTTGTTTTTCTTCATTTTCTTCATTCTTTTTACCTCATTTATGAATTAAAATCATGTTAAGGCTCATGGATTTTTATCCATGTTGAAAGGCTAAGCATGATGTCTTAGAAAATTTTGTATATTTGTTGTGATTTTTGTTTTTTAGTTAAATTTTGTTTTTAATATATATAATATTATTTTTGTTGTTGTGGTATTGATTTTGGTGCACTTATGATGATGTTTATACTATTCATTTCTTGTAGTTTGGTGTTAATATATTGTTTGGAATACTAGTATATTTATTTTATTTTTATTTAAGTTCAGTTATGTTTATTTTCATGATTTTTTATATCAAAACATGTTTAGGTTTGCTATTTTTTACTTGGACCAAATCTGATTGGAGTTGATAATGATGATTTTATGCTTATGTTTGTTTTGATTTCATGATTTCTAGGTTATTTGGTAATGTTAGTAAACATAGGTACTAAATTGCAAAATTGTAAAAGTTTTCTATGACATTTTTGGCTTGGCCGAGAGCTTTATAAGCCATGAATTTTTTATTTATGTGTTTGTAAACATTTTTAGGTATTTTTAACACTTTAGGGGTCAATTTGTAATTTTAAAAAATTTAGGGACTAAATTGTGAAATATGGAAAAATCATGTTTTATGGCCAAAAGTGCTTTGCCGAACCTTTTTGTATATTTTTTTCCATGATTTTTGTGTAGATTCTTTTTTGGTTTGATGATTTTTTATGATGATTTTCTATTTAGGGGTCATTTTACAATTTTAGAAAGTTTAGGGACTAGTTTGCAAATAACTTAAAATTTTTGTGTCAAGGCTAAGGTGTTGGTTGAACCTTTGTGGATGTGTATGCTGTGTTTTTCATATGTATTTTCACGTGTTTGTGAAATTTTATGATATTTTTCCATCTAAGGACCTAAATGCAAAATTAAAAAGTTTAGAGACTAAATAGCAAATTTTAGTCTTTAAGGGCAAAATGGTTATTTTTGTCATTTTTAAAGATTTCTATTATTCCTATAGCTTTTCGTATGGGTATGGAAATTTTCAAAATCTTTCGTATTCTTTTAGTTTTTCGTAAGGTACAAAATGAAAATTTCAAAAGTTTAGGTGCTTAATTGTAATTTTGCATTTTAAGCCAATTCTAAAACTTTAGATTCCATCATTTTATGATTATTTTAGTCTCCATTAGGGTGCTGGGATACTATCATGCCGAAGATATATCCTGGGGGTATTTTGGTAATTTTATTTATAAGCTAGTCTTTGGTAATCCTAGGATGCTTTTAGGCCAAAAGTGTATATTTAGGATAGATTCACCATTTTATAATCATTTTCATTTCTGTTAAGGGTATCGAGATACTTTCATGTCGAAGGTATACCCTAAGGGCATTTTGGTAAATTTTCTCAAACCAAGTCATAGGTACTTACTGAGATGCTTTTAGGCCAAAGGTGTATATTTAGGATAGCTTCATCATTTTATAATCATTTTCGTGTCCGTTACGTTACCGAGATATTTTTATGTTAAAGATAGACCTTGGGGATATTTTAGTAATTTATGTTAGAATCAAGTCCTATTTGATTACCAAGATACTTCTATGTTGAAGGTGTACAGTTGGAATAGGTTTATTTGTTTATAAAGTTTTAGAATCTTTTGGGTATTAAGACTCTTATATGTCGAAGGTACTCCATAGAGGCATTTTAATAATTCATTTATTTTAAAACTGAGTCCTTCAGAGTCACCAAGATACCTTGAACTCAAAGGTGTACGTTAGGGAACATGTTGGTCACTAGGATCTTTAGAATTGAGTTTAGTACTTTCTATCTAAACCAAATCTTATGATAGTTTTTAATGTTTA
>JBBYHK010096500.1:0-88877 GCA_038382065.1 Adansonia grandidieri | reverse complement strand
AGAATATGCGAAGGGTTTTATAGATTATTTTAATAACGAGACATCCTTTTTAAATGAAAGTCAGAATCTTTCAATGTAAAATGAAAACCTTTCGTATTCCACAAGTTTTCCAACAAGGTACGAAAGAGAATGATAAAAATTTTCGTGTCCTCTTGGTCCTCCGGGAGGGTGCGAATGATATTTTGATTTCCAAAAAACATTAAAACCCAATTTTCTTATCAGAATAATAAATTTGTTTCGTCAAATTTTATTTTAAGTATATGAAAATTATAATTAAATATCAAATATTGAAACCAAATAAAAATCAAAATTTAAGCAAACATAGGGTTAATAAGGTACCGATTACTAGAAATCACGAGAAGGTCAATATTTACATGTGATTGTAACTAACTCCCAAACCTTTTTAAGCGATCTCTGGTATGAGCATAGACCTTGGAGTTTGTATTTAAGGGTTTCGTAACCCTTAAATGCAAACTCCAATGGGTGACCAATCTCACCTGGATAAAATAAGATTCATGGCCACTCTAATATAAATGGTTGTTTCGCAATGACTATTTAGAGTTAAATCGAGTGAGCGACTCATCTTGATAACTCAGTTCCTAAGTATGAAAATAAGGAATAATAAAATAATAACAATATATGCCCCTAAAATAAAAAATAATGATATATATATATATAGAAACAACAGGTACATTTTCCATTTTAAGTCGAGCTAGTTAGGATTCGTATCCAGGCCATGTTGTGACAAAATTCTGTATGCAAAGGGGACTTTTGATGCACTACACTTCCTAACACATAGACATTTTTTGCCTCAAAGCTTGCACTGAAACCCTTAAATATATATGCATGCAACTCAGACTTTTTGGGTATTACGTAGCACCATTGACCACTAATCCCTTGAGTGGAAATCAACACATTTAGGTGAAGCATATGGAAATAGATACTTGTTGAGAAGAAATTCGATTCTAGGCATATTTTTCTCACTAAATGATATGACTTTTGATTAGGCAATCCAAAAGTAGAAATAACAAGAGTAGCTTAAATGGAGGGTGGCAAGATGCAAATTCGTCAATAAAAGAAAGTTATGGTGAAAGGAGTAGGATCCGACGCACACTAGTATGTACGGATAGGCTAGCGATGGAAGGAAAGGTGGTTGGATGATGTCGAAGGAAACTTCCTAAGTATGCAAACAAGGGCTTATCCATGGACATATGCATTTATATCTGTGACATAGTGGTAAACTGAATAGGGGGCATAAACATCATTACTTTAACAAGGTTGACCTTAAAAGAATCGGCTCCCACCATTTTTGGCTTGACTCCATTACAAAACACTTTAATGCATAAAAATATTCCCCTTTAATTAATAATAAAAAATATAGATATATCGATGTACATTTTTATGTGGACATAATTTTTAATCCAAAACTGAAGAATGGAAAATTATATTTGAAAGCATTATTATTTATACGTTATATTTGCCATTATATAATAGATATGTGGCTAAATTAAATATCTATATATTTATGCCTTTACTAATTATATATATATATATCATTTGTGAAAAATATGCACAATTGGGAATAATTTGTAAAAGAAAAAAAAAGTCAGAGCTTGGCATTGAAACCCATCCCTCTAATGCATATAGGAACCGACTTTATGCATTATTAGGAAGCAGTTCCCACATAAGCAAGGAACTGACTCCGTGCTTTGAAGAACCGGTTCCCACATAAGGAGAGAACTGACTCAATTTGAGTTAAGAACCTGCTCCCGCATTAAAAGGGAACCGACATCGTGTTTTGAAAAACAAGCTCCCACATAAGGAGGGAACTGACTCTATATAGGTTAAGAACCAACTCCCACATTGAGAGGGAATTGACACCATGCATTAAAGAACTAATTCCCGAAAACCCCTTGAAACCTACCCTTTTGGTTACAGTCATCTAAAATTAATGGTCACCATTGCAAAACACTGAAGCCCACCATGAATGATATCCAATTGTTGCGAATTTGGACATGGAAGCGAAGACTTACATTCGAAAGTCCAAGAAAAAACTGATCATATGCACAGCAAAAATTTTAAAAATTTTAATCTAATCATACTAAATTGTGTTGTTATATATAATAAAACCATCTTAATTTGTTACTTGAGTTGTATATTTGGAGATGACATCCAGGAATTCCTATATCTGTGGAAAAGCTTCAACCAACTAGCTTTTTCCACTATTATCCAATTCCCAGATGGTAGAATGTGTAAGCACTCTTTGTCTCGATCAATTTCAGATTTATATGGCTTAATTCTCTTTAATGACCACCTTGTGCCACCAGGTTTAGAATCATGAGATTTGTGATAAGAAACCTCTAGGTATGGTACCAAAATCTAAGAAAAACCCCTAGGCATATGCCTCTTATTTATATCAGATAACAAAATAGCCCTATTTTTAATTTTTAATTAAAATAATTATTTTATTAATTCTATAAAACGCAATATGGCGCCAACCCTAGTGTGGGTGCCCACTATAATTTGGCCTAAATCCTAGTACCCATAGACAACATTTTGGCCCAAATTAATTTTATGGAACTTAGCCCATTTAATCTGAATACTAATTAGTTCTGTTTAAATTGTTAATTTTATTTAGCCCAATAATTTCCCATAACTTTAATTCTAGTCGAAATAAAATCATGACAATTTTATTCGAATAGAATAATTATATACTAATAACCAAAATAAAATTAATTATAATAAAATAATTAATTTAATCATAAATTAAAATAAATAAATAAATAAATAAAATCACTTTTTAAAATTTATTTAAAATATTATCCATATTTAATTTATAAAGAAATATGAAAAAAGTCTTAATAGGTATTAAATTAATTATATAAATAATTAATTTTTCATATCTATTTAATTTAAATTAATTCTTATATTTATCAAAAAGATAAATATAATTAATTTAAATTATTAATTCTTATCAAAATAAATATTTAATCAAATTAAATATATATATTGTAAATAAATAATATCAAAAAATCATTTTCATTTATTTACTGAAGAAAATGCCTACACTCCTAAAATGGTGAATTCGGCATACCACTCCATCATATTGAGAACCGTTCATCTCCAGATATTCCAATCAATAACCAACCATTAAGGAATTATATTGAGCTAGTGGAGGGATTAGTTGGATATATATTATTAGGCTCTAATATTCTATGTATTAACTATTTTGTCTTAAATAATTAATCACATAATTATTAATCTTAGAGCCGTACCACTCAAGACTTGAGACTGCACTCTCAATTATATATTGTATTACGTAAGCTTTATAGATAGCCTTTTTGTCCAATGACCTTGTCATTTGTGTAATACCCTCATATGATATCCATGATCAAATTGAGGTTAAAAGTCCTTTTTATCTACTTGATCACCTTATCTTAAAGTTCCATTTACTCTCAATGTGAAAATGATTATTTACCACAGGTGAACAATTAATCATTTCACATATAAATGATCGAGGCCTCTTCTCTTTTCACTATACTGTATAATGCCTTTTAAGAGGATAACTTTAACTTTCTATGGGAGCTATGGTTCCATATCTATAAGTAAAGCACTCATCGAGTATAAGTCATATGCCTAGCGAACCGATCTAGTAGCATACTATTTCAAGACACTTTAGCCTTTGGAACATCAAACCATACAAGTTATAGACATAAAGTCAATACTTACGCAAGATTAAGGTAATTACATAATAAATGTCAAAAGTGAATTAACCCATGTAAACTGACTTATTAATGGACTAATTGCACTTTGGTCCAATCTAATATATCACCACCTTTAAGTTATATATCTATGTCTCTATCTAGGAGTCAAACTACTAAAGATTACCAAGAGAAGCCATCTCCCTAATTGGATTTAGATGACATAATAGTCTTAACATAAGCTAATTGCTTGCATTAACCCCATAAACTATGGACTATCAATTTAGACTACTTACCTTAAAATGCCATCTTTCCACATATAAAGTCCATTATTTGCAACATTCTAACGGTATAAACACAAGTAGTCAACAAGCCATATTTACTTTAACATGTAAAAGTAAATGAAGACGGAATAATAATAATAAAATAAAAACTTGAATGTATATATAAATAATCAGTTCAAATTAATGAAACACATCAAATGTCTTTCATCCTTAGGGCATTCCTAATAGAAAGAGGACTTGTGAAGAGAAAGAAAGCCAGACAGCTGATCCAGTAGTAAACAATAATAGAACTGACACTCTTGTAAAGGGTTAACCTTGGTAACCCATAAAAGTCTTCAAATTTTTAGAGCAAGAATGCCGCTTTAGTGATAGATTTGGGTCAAAAAGGGTGCTTGGAGGATAACATATTAATATCATGCTTCTTTATTAGCTTGATTTTCCATTCTTTAATACTTTAAAACTCCATTGGTTGTGAAATTTATTGGAACAATCAATTAAATACTATGAGAGATTAGTACAATTATTTTACAGTAACATTGACATAGGAAGAAATGATAGTGTAGTTGAACATTTTGAAAGCAATGCTGAGTTTTCGGGTGTCAGTTTTTTCACATATATGTTGGTAGGAAAGAATTATTGGTCAGTCCCAAAAGTTTGTGTGAAGCATTTGGTGTGGATTTTATGCCATATAGTCAATGTGAACTATATATAAGTGGGTACATATTAGATCATGTGAAAATTGTATTTAAGGACACATCTCTACAAGGGATTAAGACTAATGCAAATAGCCTGCATATACATGAAAAACTACTACGCTTGATCCTAGTTCACATATTGATCGCGAGAGGGAAATTTGCCATGATGACTCATGAAGATAGATAGCTTATGTCTTACTTGATGAGGGGTAAAAATCCAGGTTTTTATTTCATTATTCCATTAAAAATCAAGGTAGTCTACAATAGTAATAGGAGAATCCTTCCCTATGCATCCATTATATCTGAGTTTTTACAATGTTGTGGAGTTTGTACCACTAATGAAATAGGAACATTAGTGTCTAAAACTGATGGAACATGGTGGGTTAGCCAGAAGAAAGCTAGCCTTGACTTTAATGGAGGAAATTAAGCAAATATGGCAACAAGTAAGCATAAAAAAAGGTCAGACTCAGGTGAACATTTAGCAACGGTCATATCAAGTGGACTTTCCAGAAACAAGGACTTACCAACCATGTTAGATGTGTGGGAAAACATAAAGTCATTAAGAGAGAAAATAGACAAAATGAAGGAACAAATGTTAGCAATGAGATTAGATGTTCCAAGTATGGGTAGACAAATGAGTTTTCTTATTAAATTTGTTAAAGAAGAGGTCATGGCCAAATGATCTACCTAATTTTTTAGCTCAAGGGTAACTACAAATGAAGACATCATTGCGTTGTTGAGTAGGAGCACGATTGGAATGATAAGGTATGTGGAAGTTTGTAGTTACATATATGAAACTATAATAGCATGGGTCTTAATTGATGTCATTTTTCCTTGTTTTTTGTCGTTACATAGTTTAGTTAGGGTTTATAATAGAAGAAATTACCAGATATGGACCACCTAACGATCTTGATGAATATGTATGGTAGAGATTGAATTATAATAATTGATAACCAAAGGGAAATATGAAGAAACTTATTGTCGTTGATGTCAATAATGTCTTGGCAGATATAGTCCACTTATCAAACTCTCTACAAGATTTCAAAGGGAGAAAAATCCATTCGCATTCAGGTAAGGTAGTTATTCCAGTAGCAGTATAGTAGCAGAATAGTAGTCTTACTTCATTAATAAATTATTTTACAATTAGCTGGTAAATTCCTTCATATGGAAGACTTCTCATGTATAAATTACATGATTTCTCAGTTTCAAGAAGACCATTCTATGAGGACTTTATACAGTTCTGCTTTGACACCTTTGAAGTTGGTGTTTGGCCATCAAGAAGCAAGTAAGTTATGTACTAAACCATAGCAAAAATCGTTGTGACCCTAAACATATATATCACATGTTAACACATAGGAAAAACATGGACAGTGTTTTAACATATTTACTGGGTGATATGAAGGAGAGATTGTTGTTTTGTTAGGTAAAGTGAAAAAACATCGTTGATATTTCATAAAATGTATGACGATCAAGTAAGCTTAAATCTGACATATCAATTTCTCATTTAGGATGCATACCGCTGTACAAAAATGAAATACAATGCTCTTGACAACCTTGCTAAGCCTTTGGTGTTTAAGGATCTACAAAATCTATGGGATAAATATGGTAGCCTAAAGGAGAAGGGCTATAATGAATAAACACGCTATTGTTGGATGACACCCCTTATATATCGTTGCTAAATCTCATAAGTAATTTCATGATTGAGATAGCACGAGACATAGAAGTTGCTAACGTAATGTAGGAATTCAATTTTGAGTTATTTTCCTTTTTTTTTTATTCGAATTGCTTAATCAGATGATATCACTGCTTTGAAATGTGATGTAGTCACATAATGCAATATTCCCTTATTCATACATATATAGGGAAGACAGTGATGCTTTATTAGATGAGTTGTCACTTGCAAATCAAAAAAGAACTTTGTACATTTACATATTATATTTCTTTTACATCAATTGATCTGTATTATAGGATCGATTAGTACAGGCTTCCATCCTCTATTGGCAAATTATAATGCTACCAACACAATAACTTCTATATTCATAGCTATTGGGGGATTACTAAGAGTATATCTCAAGAAATTAGCAAAAGTAGAAAATGTCCCAGATTTTGTATGAAAAGCCTATCACTAACTGACACAAGGATTAGGACTGTTAGTCATGAGTTACTAGGAGTTTAGGATGAATTGCACCATAAATAACATATGCACATTTTGTTTTTAGCTATATTTTGGTCAAAGCTAATCACTTTTTTAACTTATTTCCATTTTTTTGGAGTAATTATATCTGTACAGTGAGTTATATACAACAACTGAAATGGATATCTACTGTATTAAAGAATTATATTGAAGATAAAAGTGTTTTTTCCAGCTATTTACTACCTTTGTTTGAATGCGTATACAACTTTTAGATTCAAAGTTTTCAAGAGAACATACAGTTATCATGTAAGTAGTGGTGCATTCGTTAAAACATCCATGTACAAAGTTTGATAGTCCATGTTGTTCTATCAAAGTAAAGACTGTTCTTTCATTTAGCCTAAACTCATTGCATTTACATGATGTCATGGAAATAACATATATCATTTTTGGCTCTCTTCCTTGACAATAACAATGAATGGAAGGTTAGATGTTCTAATTTATATTATTATAATAATAAATTCAACTTGAAGACAACCGAATGCAAAGAGGAAGAAGCATGCATATGTTCATATATTTAAACCTAAATACATATATGTATGTTAATAATATAAACAGCCGAATATGTTAACCTGGCGTGTCAATCCCTAAATTTATTTAAGCGTATCTAACACAGATTTAAGCTTTTGCATCACTTTCAGCTTAATCTCGATTCTCGCCTCAAACTCAGTAGTATATTTATCTATATGCATTTGACAGTCTGTTGGAGTTCTTCTACAAGGGATTACCATGCGACGTCAATCAATTTCTTTTTATTGTACATTTATTTGTAGTGTTGAAAATGTCATAGTTGTAGTCATCGATCTCAAAGCTAAAATGTGCTTTCATATGAGTTATCGCATTCTTAATGGCAAACCTTTTTGCTCTCTTCTCATCTTCCTAAAACTCACTTTCAACTAAAATATTTTTTAAGTTCTCTAATTCATGGAGCAGTGCAATATGGATAACTACCCTATATTTATTCTCCGCATTCTGTATGATCTGGCAAATAGGAGTAACAAATTTACTTGCATAGCAACCTTACATACATGGTCTTGAAAGTCAATTGAGATGATTTTCATTAGCCTGCAACCAATAACTAAAGATAGATGGTTAACAATAGTTACTATGAAGATAAAAAATAGGAAAAAAAGGATAAGAAATAAGTTCTAACTCCAATGCTTCTATATGTATAAAGTTTAGGGCCATAACAGTTTTGTGAGGTGGTTACTAGTAGTTAATTTTACTCTATAAACCATTCAACAAATATTAGAAGTGGAGTAGCTAAGGGGAAAATTTATGGATAAAAAATAAAACTCTATGTTCATATGCTTAATATTAGTTACTCTGAACCAAAATGGATTAGAGACTACAAAATGAGGAATATAGACTATGTACTAAATTTAAATTGGTTTTTTGATTAGTTATAGTGACGTCAAACCATAAAACCATAACTGCTTACAATTGTGGCATGTGCACACTATAGGATGCAACTCAAGGAACATACTGATTAATGGAAAAATAATTCCCTTCATATAGTTAGTTAACATTCAAATTAGCTTAGTATTTTTAAAGTATTTAATTTAAATTTATATGAATATACGTAGTGCTTTTGCAAAATGTACACAGTACCATAACTAAATGTACACATGATAATTATTGAATTTACTTATGAGAATGACTGAATGTGTAGAACTAAATGTATGTACAAGTAAAGCTGAATTTTCATAGGACAACTGTCAATTTACTAGTAAAGTGTCAAGAAAATTAAGTCGTATCCCATGTACCAAAAAAGTCTAACATAAAATGTACAAATAAGTTCACAAGGGCTATGTAGATAGTATAGATGATAGCTAATATACTTATCTACTAGTATAAATAGATTAATATTAAAGACAACAATAAGTGCAAGGAGATAATTATTAAAATTGAAAACTGGATTTATATTATCTAATATAATATGTATAATATTCCTGTACATCATTCAAATAATGAAATCTGTAGCTTTTGTAACCATAAAACCCTTACAACCCTATACCAATATCAAAATGTACATGTCAATCCTATGTACACATTATATGCCCTAAATCTTTGTCAACATGCTTAGTACTTTGTCCTTTTTCATATTCCTTGGATCCAAAATGAATTGTGCCATGAGTTAATGTCTATACTTCTTGGCATTAGCCTATACAAAAGCCACTGCATTTGTTATCACCCAAATAAAACTTCTAATTGGAAGTAATGAGCAAATCTTATGCCCTGGATACTCACCGTTCAATGGTAAAGTGATTTGGCCAGTCCAAGGTTGTAAATGCTTAATTAAGAATACCCTATAGTCATTAGAAATTGTAATACAACTTACAAAAGTTTGAACCCGTTCTAAATGCCAACCAAAAAATGACCCCAAACTAATGTTATGATAGGCGATTCAAGATTTACTCGTCATCTGACTGTCACTCCAATCTATGCATCTTTCCTTTTACTGGTGAACAACATCTATGGTTGGATAGTTTCACGTACACAGCAAAGTGGGTAAAACCTTTTGCTGCAAGTGAGAACATATAGCATATAAAAATTACCCTGAACTTTATCTTTATCGTATCACCTTAAACAAGGATAGTAGAAGTTATGTTTTCTTAAAGATTACCAATTGTCTAGGGAATCAAATGTGACCTTCTGGAATCAATAATTTCTATCTTGGAAGACACCACATTAATGTAATACTCAAACCAATGATTGTTTGCACATAACGGCAAGCATACCTAACAAATATTTAAGGTATTAAAAACAAATCATAATTATTTACATATATATGCAACTTATTTTAGCTTACATGCATAATTGGTACAAACTAATTGAGCTCTTATTATATTAGCATTATACGATTCAACTGCTATAAAATTTTCAAAATGAATGGTGACATCATTTTGGGCTATCTTTCATCTAGGATTATAATGAAATATCACACCCTACATGAAAAGTTCACTGTATATTAACATTTGCTTATTAAAGAACAAATATCCAATGATCCAACGCAAAAGATGTAATGTATATGTCATCAGAAGATGTAATTCATATCACCAATTGTGAGGTCAAAACAACCCCACCCAACTTTTATTTTTTCCTTACATACACTTTCTTTGCATTAATCATGCTAACATACATCTCCACTACCTAAAATATATGTACATAAACAAACTGTTACATTGATCATAAGAATGTACAGGTTCATGTAATGAGATATGTAAAAAAGATGAGTTTACCATACCATGTTGTTGAACCAATTGGATTTGGTTAAGGATAACATGTTTGCCATCATTACATCCCAAAGTGTTTCCCTACAACAAAGACATACGAAATGGATTATTCAGTGTGATGGATACGTTAGAATGATTTTAAATGTAACCATTACTAATGTACAATATATACGCTGAGCTCACTTAATGCATAAATTTTTATCCCACGCATACTCGATCATAGCTCTTTCGAGTTTGCTCAATAAGCTGAGTGGCCAAGTAACCAAATAAGGTGATCGAAGGTTGGCAACAACCCTAATCACCCTGGAAGTATCTGGAGAGCTCTTAATCATGCTAAATTTATATCACCACGTGTTTCTTCCTTCACCATATCCAAACTTCATCCTAAAAAAAATACCCCCTTTAACACTCTAACATTTGAAAGAAGGCACATTTTATGTAGAATTGCAACCAAAATCGAATATTGTAAATTGACGTGATAGGGAACCTTCCATCTCTCTGACAATGGTTGTCACCTTCCACTACCTTAGCTACTGCATTTTATTTGCGATAGTAAGTATTTAAATATTTCTATGTGATGATGATAGCTTTGCCAATGCCATTATATCGAGGAGATTATCTTTATTCAAGCTCATAATCTCTTGGTTTCACTTTATTATCTCATCAGTTTGCGTCCTGATCTGTTGCAACATAACCTATGACATAAGATTATTTATACCATGTATTGGTTAACAAAGATTGAATTACCAATACATTGCACAAAACTATGTAAAACAAAGCCTTCATTCTTGCCAATGTTAATTGTTAACAGCAATCAAAGCTTAGACTTTATGGATAGAATAAAAAAAAGAAAATTAAACACACTATTACCTTTGGATCTAGCTGTAGGGATTCACTTCCTTTGCCATTTTCATTAGTTAGAGGTTTAATGATACTTACAGCCTACAAATATAATTACACAACAATTATGATGATAACAATTGTAACAACAACAAATACTCAGCTTGCTATTATAATGCATAACTATTTAAGTGATAACCAAAAACAAAAGAAGTTTTAACAATATGACTATAGTTACCTGCCTAAAACCATATCCACCGTATTCTTCCTCGAAGCGTAGGTATTTTTTTATGGAATTATCATCCCATCCACTTATCTAGGGCATTTCACAGGGTGTGCATTATTCAAATAGGACAACCCTATCCAAGTAAAACATCCACAAAAAAATTTTTTATATTATATATCTAATTGAAGCTTACTAGGATAATGTGATATATTTGATACCTAGAGAAATAGGGCGTAGGCAGTGATATATGTTCTGCATTTTCTTTCTTTTCCTAACAGCATGAACCAATTGATTCAACATAAACCTACCCCAATTGTACGCCTTGATTCGCAGTAGATCGAAGATGGTCTTCACTAGCTTTATATTAACTTCCATCTTACTACCCAGCACTAGGATGGCTCTTATTAGATACAATGCAAATAGCCTCATCCAATTATCTAAATCTATTACACTGTGTAACAGATCCTCAACATCTTGTAATGAATTAGAAGGTAACACTTTATGCACCATGTCCTTATCTCATTATTGTTATCTACATATTCTTCTATAACATCTACCCCATTACATGGAACTCTAAACATTTTACCAATATCGGCATCCCTAATTGCAATGACATGGTTGGACCATCTCAAAGTATTATTTAATGTGTCAACATGTTCTATCAAACATGTACATAATTGGTGATGCAAAAGGGTTATTCTCAAACTCAAAAACTCTTCAAAACTTATTTCTCAAGCTATATTATCTTTTTTATCATCACTTATAGCAACCTTAGATTGCAACACGTGCTTACTTTATAACTAGGTAGCAATTTTGTACAACACATGTTAGCTACACTTGGCAATTAATATTCCATTAAACTATATACTATAAGAAAAGATAACTTTACCTTTGTAACTTTCATTTTCTTTTCTACACTCTTATGACAGCTTTGATCAATGCAAATCTTGGTTTATGTTAAACCTATAAATAATATACTATTATAAATCTGGACACATGTATATATATGTGTAGACACCTCATTTTTTTAGGCCAACTTTTGGCAGCTTAGGACTCAGTTGAAAGATGATAAAATCAAAAGATAAAAAAAAAATAAAACTAGGGGAAGATTGCTAGGTGTAGTGTCGCCAGGTAAAAAATTTTTTTGGGAAGGTTTAAGATGCCTATGGGTCACATTAAAGAAAAATGTAAAATGAGGCATCAAAGGCCATTTTTCACGGTGTCACAAGGGTCATTTAGATGAGTATATGGATCAATTTCCCATTATTTATGACCAAGTTGAGGTAAATCGAGAATCCATAAGTACGCATAAGTTATATTGGTGCATAAGTATTGATATGAGGCTTTTGTGTCACCAAAAATTTGAATTTTCACATGTAAATATCAATACTAGAGGGTTTGGTATCAATACCTAAGGTGTGATATCATTACCTAGCCTGTTTGTATCGATAAAGACCTTGGCAGTAGCCAAAGTTATGATTTTTGGCAAAATGTATCGATACACAAGCATGAGTATCGACACAGGCCTCTAAGTCTTGAGATTGGAAATATTTTTTTTGCTCTTAGTATCAATGCACAGCTTATTGTATCGATACACAACTCATTGTATCAATACACTAAAGCATTTTGCCTAGTTAGAGCCACTTTTTTCAGCCTTCAAAAACTCAATTTAAATAAGTTTTTGCACCAAGAAACTATCATAAATCATTGGAAAACTCAACTATAGGCTTATGACCAGATTTAAACCAATTTTGAGAGCCCAAATAGCCAATGACAAGGGTCATTTTCATAAAATATATGGTTCTAAGAAGGCATGTCAGGCATATGTCTAGCTACAAGCTATCATAGCCTTTCTACCTCACTACTCAGCATGGCAAAATTAATAGAAAGAAAATCAGCTGAGCATAGTAGCTGGAGATGTCCCTTGGTGTAGGAGAGAGATAAAAAATGCACTTGCTTTGTCTCCTAAAAGCATTGGCTGAGCATTGAATAGAAGGACTTCTAGTAGCTACCTCAAAAAAAAAAGAGAAAAAAAATCTCTCTAGCAATTCCTAGAGAAAAAAAACACTTTCCCACAAATTCTAGCCTTAAAAACTCTTCCAAAAAACACTATTCCATTGGATTGCACCCATAACCTTCTTTCATCCCACTAGCTCCCCCAAATCGCCACCAGAAAACCTTCAAAAACTCAAAACACCCCACCAGCCACCATATTACCAAAAATTTTCTTACTTTCATCATTTTCTTACAAAATAATAGCAAAAAGAGATAAAAAACTAAGTTTAAAGTCATTACTTTAAGAAGAGAGAAGGAGTTCAAGTTTTTTCAATATATTTTTTTAATCTTTTTCCATACATTTTGTTGGTTTTATCATCTACATCATTTTAGTGAAACTTGCCATGACCATCCTAGGACCCTTATGCATCATTATTGTCTTGGTTGTGGTAATCTTAGGATCTTGAGGACTATCTTGATACTTTAATGCTATTTGAATATGCAAATATGCTTTGCTTCATCTTCATTATTATCACAGCCTCAGTTTATGCATTTCTTGCCATGTTTCTTTTATATCACATATTCATCTCATATTTAAATGTCACCTTAACGTGCCTCATGTATGTTCATGTGTTTTCTTGTATTTTAAGGAGTCTCATGACATAAAAATGTTGTCTTAAAAACTCCATCATTATTTGCCCCCTTCTTGCATTTTTATCACCTGTTTCCATGTCAAAATGTCATGTTTATGTGTTTGCATGTTTAATCCATGTTCATCTTTGTGTGTTGTATTTTGTTCATGACATCCTTGTCAAAAAAATGCTTATTATTTCTTAAAAACCTAATTTTCAGAAAAATCCCCAAGTTAAGTTAATGCTACCTCCATAGATAAAGAATAGCATGGATTTAATGTTTTCATAAAATTAGTCTCTCAATCTTGGGGACAAATAAAAAATTTTGGTTTTGGATTCAACGTAAAATAGGTTTAAAGATGCTATTTTTCAAGAAAACAATGACGTTCTTTTAGTTATTAAAGTATTAAACCTTGATCTTGAGTCCAATATTCCCTTTAGTGACATAGTTAATAGGATTGTTTAATCATCCTAAACTACTCTGGGATTGTGGATTGAACTTGTGATGCCCATGTTACTTTTTGTCATAGACAGTCAGATGTCCTAGACCCAAGCCTATCTTTGAAAAAAAACCAAAAAATATCGAATAGCCCATTATTTTGCTCTGGCAGCATTGTAGTCTAGGTTTGGAAAATCATTTTTGAACCATAAAAATACTTTCCCTGATTTTTTGATGTTTTTCCTTTAAAAGGCATCAAAGTAACTTTCCAAAGGTGTTGTGTTGACCTCTGATCGTTGCAGATAAGGGAGTTAGAATTTTTTGAACCTTTATTGTCTGGGACCCTTGGAACCAACATGCAACATTTGTTTATGCCATTCTGGCCTATCGAATGATTTTTTTTAAAATCTTTAAATATTTTTCATAAAAAGTTTATAAAATTTCCTTTTTGGAAAGGTATTGTTCATAATTTAACAATCTCGGATGAGCTCAAAATAATTTTTCAAATTTGGTACATCTTTTCCCCTCCATATGCTACCAGTGTCAAGACAGACTTAATTTCAAAAATTAATTCTGCTTAGAAAGTGATTTTCTATGATTTTTGGATTTTCTTACATTAAATCTTATCGAGTCATCTTTCCAATGGTACCTTATTCACCACTAAAGCCTTTGGATGAATTCGAAATAAATTTAGGAATGGAGGTGGCATAATCCTATCCTCTATTTTTAACATAATTTTTGAATCTCCTTTTATCAAAACATTCAAATGTCTCAAAATGCACCTGATTGGTTTCCCCACAACACAAGCCTTTTAGACTCAGATAAGGTTAAAATACAAAAAAAAAATGATTTCATACTAGATATCATTTTCCTCTATATTAAAATTATCACTAGTAGAGATAGTCCAACTCTATTGCTTCGAGGGGATACTATAACCTTGTTTTCAACTCAAAACTTAACTTTCTTTTATATCCATTTCAAGATTCTTAATCCTTATCTAAAACCACCAAAAAATTTCATTGTTGGGGATACTCCAACCCTGCTATTCTGAGGGGATACTCTAACCTCATTTTTCATTAAAAATTTAAATTCTCTTTATTCTTAAATATTTTGCTAACTTTATCTTTAGGGATACTCCAACCCCACCTCTCCGAAGGGATGCTATAGTTTCATTTTAAAAAAAAATCTAAAAATCTTCTCTCTTTTGGATGCCCCAAATTTTTTCGATTAAAATTTTTTTCATAAATTACCATTGAATCCAAACTTGTCTCTAAACTATCATCCCGATTATTCTCCTATGATCAAAGACAATTATGAGACACATTTTGATCACCCATCCTTTTTACGCTCTTTAGTTTATGATTGTTTGTTTATAATATTATTATATTCTTTGTCACCTTACAACACTGTTTTTGTTTGCAGTGATTATCGTGCATTCATATTTAAAATTTGATTTCCAATAAAATTTATAAGGCGATGTTTCATGTGGCTATCTCTCATGCCTAATATAGAATATCCAAATTTTCCAAACCCAATCTGAACATTACTTTTATAAAAATCCCTATGTTCCTCATACCTTTGAGGCGCATAGGTGATCTAATTTTCTTTAAAACTCAGATTTTTAAAAACTTGGATCTACAAGTTTACAAAACTTCATGCATCAAAGGAAATTACTTCTAAATGATGACAAAATGGAGCCAATTAAGCCAAGACGGAAGTGAAACATAGTTAGTAGGTACTGATTTTGAGTGTCATGGGGGTGTTAATCCTTCCTTATGCATAACCAACTCTTGAATCCAACCAACGAATCTATGAACTTCATAGACCTTGAAATTGATGTTTCAAGTTTTGTAGCTTGAAATATTGTTTTCAATAGGCATCATCCTGCCTAGCTTGAAATGACCAATAGCTACTTCAAGTTTATGGCCAATTCGTGCTGGCCATTCGAGACTATTTGGATGAGCAATTTGCCTGACGATCTTTCTTCTTTTCATATTACTATCCCTAATCCAAATCTTGATCAAGGGATAACTCAAAGGCTTGACCATTACTAACCAACATTTATTTTTAAGTCGAGCATGCTATGCCTTTTAGATCGTTCGAAGTTTTAAAGGTGGGCAGTGGCAACAGCTTAGCAACTCCATTAGGAACCTAGAGACTTAGGCCTACGACTAACTATTTTTCATTCTGTTCTTGGTTTTTCGGTCTCCATAATTATTTAGAAATAATTCCCTTACATTTTATTTACTAATCGCTATCTTTTATGTTTCGTCTTGTGATTTTTAGGGATTGTTCATTCTCGAATAAATAGTAACTTTAATAAGTATGACAATATGGGAATAAAACAAAAGGTTTCATTGTTTCCCCAATATATACCGTACACTTGCATTTGCACTAGATTTCCACCAAAAACCATGGTATGGTTAGTATCTTAATTATTAAAAGTAAGTGAGCCATCTACTTTCGTGAGTAACCCTCTGCATAGGCATGGCAAGACCTTTTGGGGTGTAAATTATCTATGTCTCTCATGAATACCCCTTTACGTTTGCATAAGGAAATACATCCACTGGATTAAACTTGTTCTGCAAAACCCATGATGGGCCTAGGATCGGGGTGCCTTGGCTATAGTAACCAGATGGAAGAATGATTCAGGTAAAAATAGGCATCAACTTAAACCTATATAGTGAACCCTACAAGCTAAACCATGTCAAACCATACTAGATGTTGCTAGAATAACTTGAAGAGTAGGATTACTTGGGGAAACATATCTTACCTTTACTCTTATATACCATGGTTATGTGGGCAGTAATAGGTGAACATTGTCACTTGCTTTGTCATTTTTATTTTCATGATTATTTCTTTAGGATTTATTGTTACGTTCAACAGAAAATCCTCTTTAATAAGTGGGTAAGGACAAGTGAATGCCATTACGTGCAATACCATCTTAAAATAGTTATATCTAATCGAAAGAAGCTATCATGCTACCTAAACGATGGCTGAGTATGTACTTAACATAGATGGTGATGAATGAACGTCACCATTTAAATGGTCAGCATTAGACCTCCTAAGGTATCGTGTTACTTCATGAAAAGGCAATTTTAATGCAGACATGTCATTATTCTATCTATTTAATACCTCAAGATTTAAGATAATCATGTTTACCCTTAGGCATCGTATTGGTCCCCACAGTTGATGAATAGATTGCATTACTCAACATTGAGAGAGCAAAGGTCGATAAAATATACTGCAAGGCTTTAAACCCTCTAACTTTCAAGAAAAGATTAGCTCAAATCCTCCAGGCAATAAAGTCTTGGATCGAGAATCAAATTAAAACAAAAGGTAATAGTGATTGCATCTCTTGAGCTAGTTTGAAAGAAGCAATGGCGAGTACCATTAACATAAAAAAAATCCAAGATCTATATGCTTTAGCGATGTATGGTCTAGTCATATTCCCAAAGACACTAGGCTATGTTGAACCTACGGTAGTAGATGCCTTTTCTCGTTTGTGTTGCAATATCAATCTGGAATCAACCATCATTGCTGAAACTATTTAAGCTTTTAAATTTTCCAAGAAAATGGTTGTAGGTTGTTTTATCGAATATGCACCACTCCTTTACATTTGGCTAGCTAATAACTTTTGTCCCAAAGAAAGTAGGATGTCGTACAACTTCTTACCTAACTTTAGCCTTATCTCTAAGGTACTTGAGAATGAATGGCCTCAAGATAAATTTGAAAAGCAATGGGTCCAAAAATTCTGAAACCTCAAAGGGGAAAAGGTAACATGAAAGGCCTTTTGGTTTTCCCCACAAATAATCATATATCAATGTAGAGATTATAGTTGTTTATCACTCATAAGATTGTGGGGAAGCACTAGCTACACACCCTTTTTAGTCCATCGATAATTTTAGTTCTGTTAATTCATCCCTTTCATCCAAGACTTAGAGTTATGGGATTTTGACTAGGTGAGCCTTATTACAAGTCAAAAGTTTAGCTAGCTTTTCATGCATGGAGAGATATTGGAGAGAAAGTAGTATGACCCCAGGATATGATGAATGAATAATCCATCGCATTAATAACACCTTACTCTATCTAGTATTGGGAAATCACAAATACCAATTTATGAATTTCTCTGTGCGATTGAATTGCTCAAGCAAGAGTTCGAACAAGAAAAAGTGACCTTTGCTAAGGAGATTACCTGATTAAAGGAGGAAAATAGTTAATTAGAAATAAACCTCTACCTTCGGGATGGTGAGGTAAATAGGGCTATCAAAAAGAAAAACTGCCTCAAAGAGGATCTCAAAAGTTTGAAAAAAGACTATGTGGCCCTTAACAAAGCAAGCAAGTTTCAAAGAGTTGAAAAGTCATCAGTTGAGTGGAGGACAAAAATCACTACTCTCGGGAATAACTACATCAATGGAGAGAAGCAGCTTAATAGGGAAAAGCTTGTTAGAACCCATGATCTAGCATCAACTTACCAATGGAAGAATGAACTATTATAAGCTCGAGTTTGGGATTTAAAAGCTAACCAGGTTAAAAATGAAGCTCTGACACTCAGAATTCAAAATTTAGAGCATTATCTTCAAGTTCACCAGGACCAAGTTAATGCACTGGTGAGAGTCTCCAAACAGGAAGAGTGAGAATGGCTTTAAGTGGTTGACCATACATGCCAAAACTATCAGGGCCATTATTGCCATCTCACAGAGCAAATACACGTAACTCAGTTAGAGGTTGAAAACATGATGGATGAGGCTCGATCCTTGACAGTGATAACTTGCCCATTAGAGCCTATGAGCAAGATTTGTTGTGTTTCTTGGACCATGTAATTAGGTAATGTAACCGTGTTAGGTATTTTTGAATGTAATCATATGTAATCGGGATATTTCGTTGCTTTAATGAAAGACGTTATTGGTAGAGCTACCCTTTAATCCAATTGTCTTTTTTGTATTTGCATGACAAACCTAATTCTTTCATTGTTTTAGTCATTCATTTATCTTCATGATTGTATATTCACTCACATTACATCAAACATATACATGAACATATCATAAAAGCCTAATTCGATAATAATTTAAGGTAAAGGTGCTCTAAAACATGGATTTTATAGTTCATCATCGATATAACACTAACAACCATCGAAAAACGATGGAAAATGATCACCAAGCCTACATTAAAAGACTTGAACTCATGTACAGGGAGTCTTAATTGCAATCACTCTATAGGAATAAGGAACTCCAAGCTTAAATTGTTGAACTAACCAAGCTATTGCTCAAGACAAGCACAATCAATGTGGGGAAAGAACCAACTAATCTTAAAAACAATTTGAATGGTGGTACTAAAGACACCAATGCTCAAGAAGAGGCATTGCATAGGCAATATCCTCTGGTAGCAAATATCCCATCAACTCAGCCATTCATTTACATTAATCTTACAATAATATCCTATTTGATTTAAGATTTTAAGGCACGGACTCTTCACTAGAAAGGCCTATACTCCTAGACTTTGATAAGCAAATGGAGCAAGAAAAAGCAAAGAGGTCCTTAGAAAATGATGAAGACTTAACAAGTATCAGTCACTAGAGAAGCGCCTTTGATCTGTTGAAAGAAATGCTAAATTTGGGATTAAGGATGCCAAGTCATTGGGGCTTATTTCTAGTATTGTCATCCTGCCTAAATTCAAAATGCAAGATTTTAAAAAGTATAATGGAAATGTTAACCCTACTGCCTATCCTTGTATGTAATGTCAAAAAATAGTTGGGTATGAAAAAAATGAGAAACTACTGATTTATTACTTTCAAGATAGTCTGACCGGGGTAACTATCCAATGGTACATAGGGCTTGACCTTGCAAGAATTCATACATGGGTGGATCTAGCTCCTGCTTTTGTTGATCAATATAAGCACGTGCCTGAGTGGGCCTCGGATCATCTTTCCCTAATGAACATGGAAAAGAAAGCCTCTGAGAGCTTTAGGCAATATGCTCAAAGGTGTAAAGAGGAGGTAGCTCAAGTTTATCCCCCTTTGACTAAAAGAATGATAGTCATGTTTGTCGGCACCTTACGAGCTCTCTACTATGAAAGGCTAATAGGAAATGCCATGAAAAATTTTATCGATATGGTTATATCGGGTGAAATGATTGAGATGCCATTAAAAGTGGCAAGATATCCATCAAACAATCATTCAAGTCAGTCAAAAAGTCAATGAATAAGGGTAAGTTCAATCAAAATCTACATCAGTGTAGGTTGTGTACCTCTTGAACTTGTTGAATCTAGGTTTTACCCTTTAGTCATCGCACTACAACCAATTCATGCTACTAGGTTTACTACTTTGTATTGAATCCAATTCAAAATGCAGCCCAGAGTGCACAACCTCGCAATATGAACAAAGCAAAAGCTTCAAATAGTTAACAAGCACCTCAAGAAAATGAGCACTTTGAGCTACTCCTTTACTCTTATAAAAAGATCTACTCTCGTCCATTAGCAAGTTAACTAGTGGCCTCAGTATTCACAAGCCCAAGATCACCACTGTAGCCAAGTATGATAAGAATACCTACTGTGAGTACTGTGCTGGAGCACAAGGTCATTCTATTGAGAATTGCACCTCATTTAAGAAGAAGGTACAAGGTCTGGTAAAAAAAAAGTGATTAAAGTCGAACAAGGGTTTGGACAAAATGTTGAATCCAATCCACTCCCTAATCATGTTGAACCAATAACGAATGTGATAATTGATAAGAAATGTTGTTGGATCGAAATAAGCATTATAGAAGTCAAAACCCCGATGAGCAAGGTTTAGCAAGCTTTCATGAAAGTTGGAATAGTATCAAATGTTAAAAATCAAAGTACAAATGCCACTAAAACATCCTACTGCCATTGCGGTCAAAGGCACGATTTGCAACACTATCCATCATTTTTACAAATGTCCAAGGGATGATGGATCGATATGAGATTGAGTTCTATGAAGGGTGGGATGAACACATCAACCCATCTATTAATGCCACCAATGAGGAGTGGCCTACCGATAATCAGATCTCAAATCTCTTATTGGCATGAAAAAGAGAATTGATAAAAGTTTTAGGTAGTATTCTTTGAGATGGATGGAGGAAGCTGCCCAGATTTATCCCTTATTGATGGAAAAAGAGATGATTGTCAGATTCATCGTCATATTACAAGCCCCTTATTACAAAAAAAATAGCGAAAAGCTTTTCAAAGAGCTTCGCAAACATAGTCGTACTTTATGAGATGATCGATATGGCCACAAAAATGAATCAGGTAGAAAAAATATCTACAAAAACAAAAAGAAAGGAAAAATGAAGGCTAGTCAACAACCAAAATCTGGTACTAACGCCAATTCATTTTAAACTCATGCCAAGTTAGATATAAGTAAAATGGTTCTTAAAGAAAAGTGTGAGGTTATAGACAACATAGAACAAGTTAAAATGCCAATGAATTTGGTTTGGCAAATCCTAATGCAAGCTAAATTGCTTAATGCAGCCAAAAAAGTGGAGAAAAATTTTGATGACTTTTGTGATTTCCATATTGTTTATAGCCACACTTTTCAAACATGTAAAGAGTTTCTCACTATGGTTCAAAGGATGGTGAATAAGGGAAGCATTAAATTCTATGATGAAATGCGAACCCAATATGCCAAGTCTGCAAATGCAACGCCGTCTGTCAACACTGTGGAAAAATAAGGGAGCAATCCTCCTTATGAGGTTAGAAAACTATTGACCTTGTTCGACAATTAACCAAGAGCCAAAGCTCCCTTTTTTAGCCTGCATCGAAGATAATCATTCAGCTTTTATCCCCTTTCCCTTATAAGGATAACAAAGCAGTTCCTTGGAATTATGAAAGCAAAACTTTGATCACTAGTGAATCTAGTTAGCAAGCTACAAATATGGACTTTTTAGGGTTAAGCCACTTAACTTGAAATGGTAGGTGTTATGCCCTAGCAGCATTGAGAAATGAAACTCAACAAGAAAATGCTAATCCTATTCCTCGCACATTAAATTTTGCAACAAAAACGCAGATCCAATAGATATCAAGGATCTAGTGAGTGAGAAAGAAGCTCCAAAATTCTTTAAGTTCATCAAACGCAACAAATATAGTATCGTCGATCAGTTAAACAAGCAACCTACCAAGATATTTGTGTTGTCATTATTGTTGAATTTAGAAGCTCATAGGAATGCCCTCCTCAATGTTTTGAATAAGGCCTATGTCCCTCTTGACATCTCTTTAAGTCAGTTGGATCGCCTAGTGAGCAACATCACTATCAACAGTTGTATATCTTTTAGTGATGATGAAATCCCACACAAAGGAAGAGGACACTATAAAGCACATCACATCACCATATACTATAAAGGCACCATATTACCCAAGGTGCTCTTTAATAGTGGGTCAGCTTTAAATGTAATGCCCATGTCATGTTTGAACAAGCTCCTCATTGACATGTTTCAAATTCAAAATAGTCATATAGTTGTGAGAGCATTTGATAGAACATGTAAAAACATTGTGAGAAACATCACTATTCCACTCCAAATAGGCCCATGTATTTATGAAGTTAACTTCCATGTGACAGATATTGCATTATCGTACAATTGCCTATTGGAAGGGCCTTAGATTCACTCTGCAGGGGTAGTACCATCATCTTTGCACCAAAAGTTAAAGTTCATCATTGAGAATAAAGTCATCGGTATCGAAGGAGAAGAAGATATCATTGCTACTACTTCAACTGATGCCCCATACGTTAAACTTGACAAAGATATCCCAGAATCCTCTTTCCAATCATTTGCGTTCATTAATGCAACTTATTTCAAGGAAAGGTTACTAATGGTTGAGCCCTGCCTATCGAAGTGCACTTAAATGGATTTGAACTTAACTATCAGTAAGGGTGCCCAGGCTAGAAAAGGGATGCAAAAAATGCATCTAAGGGATTACTAAAGCCTTAAAAGTTATTAACCAGATCGATGAAAGAGGGTTGGGATTCAAGCCTAGTGCATAGCAAAAAAAAGAACAAGCTTAGAAGAACAATGAGAAAAGGATGACCTGTTTGTCAAAACAAGACACGAGGTATGAATCGATGATATTTCCACCACTTTGAGAGAATTTTTGCCTAGGAGGAAAATAAGTATTGGCTTTGTTAATGCTATGCTTATACTGAACAAGGTATTTAGGGATTTCTTCATCAATGCAATTAATGAGTTAAGATATCAGTGATAAGCCTAGAGACTAGTCTATGCCCTCGAGGATTTATTTCGAGTGTTTGGACTAAAACTGAGATTCCTGTACTATTCAAGTCTATTTCAAAGTAATGCTATGAACTAAAGCTACATGCTTTTGCCCAAAAGTATTGTAGGATCCTTTGTATGGGCATCTTTTATTAAGTGTTATCAATGAAAATGACTAAGCATTATGCTTTTCATCCTTTGTGTTCATAGTTCTTGCTAACTTTTAAACCTTTTTCTACATGTTTTCCACCTATGTTTTTCTTTTTCCATATTTTCAGGTACCCTGATAAAAGTGACATTAATGTTTATATTGAGACTTTGGAAATCAATTTTGAGCAACCAATCTGTCTAAGTGAGGTCAAGTCTGAAGAGAATTCTACAAAGAACCCCATACCTATAGACCTGCTGAGACTAGTTGAATAAAAAGAAAAATAGATATTACCTCATAAGGAATCCACTAAAACCATAAACCTTAGAATGAAAGAAAACCCAAAAAAAAGTTAAAATCAAAACCTCTATAAAACCATTAATTTAAGCCAAACTGATAAGTCTCCTTCAAAAATATCGAGATGTGTTTGCCTAGTCCCACCAAGACATGCCTAGATTAGGCACCAATATTATGGTCCATAAACTTCCCCTCAAACTTGAGTGTAAGCTATACAATAAAAGCTCAGAAGGATGAAGCCTGAAATGCTTCTAAAGATCAAAGAAAAAGTGAACAAACAATTTGAAGTAAGATTTCTCAAGGTAGCTAACTATCCTGAATGGGTAGCTAATATAGTCCCAATTCCAAAAAAGGATGGTAAATTGTAGATATGTACGGACTGGAGGGACTTGAATTAAGCTAGTCCCAAAGATAATTTTTCTATGCCTTACATTGATACCTTAGTAGATAACACTGCTAAAAATGCATTATTTTCCTTCATGGATAGGTTTTCAAGCTATAACCAAATCAAAATAACAACTGAAGACATGGAAAAGATCTCACCTTTGTAACCATGTGGGGCACTTTCTCCTACAAAGTGATGCCCTTTGTGCTTAAAAACACCAGGGTAACCTATTAGGGGGTAATGGTAACATTGTTCGATGACCTTTGCATAAAAAAATAGAGGTCTACGTGGATGATATGATTGCGAAATTAGCAAAGAAGAGTGAACACATTGCCAACTTGCAAAAACTCTTCAAATGGCTGCACAAATATCAACTTAAGTTGAATCTTGCCAAATGCACATTCAGCATCACATCCGATAAACTATTGGGCTTCGTTGTGAGCAAGAAAGGAATAAAAGTTAATCTCGATAAAGTCAAGGCCATCCAAAATTTGCTACAACCTTGAACTTAAAAAGAAGTAAAAAGTTTCATCAGAAGGTTAAACTATAAAGCTCGATTCATATCTCAATTAATAAACAAATATGATCTAATCTTTTCGCTGCTTTGAAAACAACATCTTGAAGAATGGAAAGAATAATGCCAAGAAGCTTTTGATAAGGTCAAACATTACCTTTTAAACCCATAGGTACTTATGTCATCAGTGCCCGACTAGCCGTTAATCTTGTATCTATTAGTTTTTGATGAGTCGATGGGCTATAAATTAGGTCAACACAACAAGTCAAGCAAGAAGAAGCAAGCTATTTACTACTTGAGCAAGAAGTTCACATAATATGAAAATAATTATTCATTTGCCGAGAAGTTATGTTGTACTCTAACTTGGATGGCTCAGAGGTTAAGACAATACATGCTGTACCATATTACATGGCTAATTGCTAAACTTGATCCCATCAAGTATTTATGTGAAGCTCTTGCCTTGTTAGAGAGGTTAGCTAGGAGGCAAGTCCTATTTTTTGAGTATGACATTGCGTACGTAAATTAGAAATCCATTAAGGGAAGCACAATAGCATATTTCTTTACAAGCTGAGTAATAGATGACTATCAACCTTTAGACTTTGATTTTCTTGATGAAGATTTGATGTGTATATTTGAGGTAGAGAACACTATCGAGGGTGGCTCATCTTGGAAAATGTACTTTGATGAAGCTTTGTCGCCACATGCCTGACCTCTAAAACTTCAGACGATCCAAAAGGTATAGCACGCTCAACTTAAAAATAAATGATGGTTGATTATGATTGAAACTTTAAGTTATCCCATGATCGAGACTTGGATTAGGCATAGTAATGAGGAGGAAAGGGAAGAGACCATTAGGTGAATCACTCATCCAATTAGTCTCGGATGGCCACCATTAAGTGGTCATAAACTTAGAGTCGCCACCAATCTTTTTAGGCTAGGCAAGATTAGACGCCTATTGAAAATAATTTTATAAGTTATGAAACTTGAAACATTGATTTCAAGGTCTACGAAGTCCAGAGATTCATTGGTAGAGTTTGGGAGTTAGTTATGTGCAGGGAAGAACTAGCATCTCGACAATGCCCAAAATTAGTACCTATTAACTATGTCTCACTTTGGTCTCGGCTAAATCAGTTCCATTTGATCTCTATTTAGATATAATCCTCTTTAATGCATGAAGTTTTGGAAAATGGAAATCTAGGTTTTTTAAAGAAGATCAGGTGATATATGCACCTCGGAGAAGTGAGGAACATAAGATTTTTGTGAAAACAATGTCCGAATTGGATTTTAAAAAATTGGATGTTTTGTATTAGGCACTGGAGAGATACCAACGTGAAACATCGCCTTGTAAATTTTATTGGAAAACAAATTTTAAATATGGACACATAATAATTACTACAAAAGGAAACAAGTTAGTAAGGCAAAAAATGAGAAATATAATAATATCATAAGCAAACAATCACAAACAAAAGAACGTAAAAAGAGAGGGGGTGACGAAATGTATCTCATAATTGCCTTTGATTATTGAATAATAACCGAGATGACAATTTTAGAGACCAATCTAGATTCAGTGGTAATTTAAAGGACAAAGATGATTTCTATTACAACAGTTTGAGATATCTGGAAGAGAAACAATTTTAAGTTGTTGAAGGAAAAACGGGGACAGAGTATCCCCTCAATGAGGTAGGGTTAGAGTATCCCCTAAAATAAAGTTATGAAAATAGTTTAGATTAAAGTGAAATTTTAAATTTTTAATAAAAAAAGAGGTTGGAGTATTCCTTTTGAGTAGTGGGGTTGGAGTATCCCCAAAATTAGGAAAACATTTAGGAATAAAGAGAAAATGTGAATTAAAAAAAGGGTTAGAGTATCCCTTCTAAGTAGTGGAGTAGAAGTATCTCCACTAGCAAAAATTTTAATATGAAATCTGATGTTTTGTATTTTAATCTTAATCAAAGTCAAAAGGGGTTGATGTTGTGAGAGACACCAAACGGGTGCATTCTAAGACATTCGAACGTCTCGATAAAAATAAATTCAAAATTTAGGTTGAAAATAGGGGACACCCTTATGTCCTCTCTATTCCTGCATTTTTTTGGGTACATTCGAAAGCTTCAATGGGTAAATGAGGTATCATTGGAAAGGTAACTCAACAAGGTTTAACATAAAAATAATCCAAAAATTCTAGAATATCATTTTCTATCTAGAATTAATTTTCAAAGTTAGGTTCATCTCAGCATTGGCAGATCTATAATTAAAAGGACATATTGGATTTCAAAAAATCATTCTAAGCTTATCCAGGATCATTCGATCATCGATAATACCTTTCCAAAAAGGGAATTTTGTGAGCCTTTTTGGAAAAATATTTAGAAATTTCATAAAAGTCATTTGATGGGCTGAAATGGTCCAAACAAAATTTTTCACACTGGTTCTAGGGGTTTCGACAGCAAATGTTTGAATAATAAGAACTCCCTCATCGGGGATGATCTCAGGGCAAATAAGACATCGTTAGAAAGTAATTCGATGCCCTTTAAAGGAAAAATATTAGAAAAATCAGAGTAAATATTTTATGGTTTGAAAATGAATTTTCAAGTTTGGACTACAGTGCTACCAAAGCAAAAATAGGAGGGATTATTCGATATTTCAATTTTTCAAAGATAGGCTCCAGTCTAGGATGTCCAAACTTCTGTGACAAAAAGTAACATGGGCTTCACAAGTTTATTCCACAATTTTAGAGTAGTTTGGGATAATGGAACAACCCATTGACCATGTCACAAAAGGAACACAAGACTCAAGATTAAGGATTAATACTAATTTTTTTTAAATGAACTTATTTCACCATGAATCCAGAGATGAAATGTTGATTTGCCCCTATGAGTGCGAGACCAATTTGATAAAACATTAAGTCCATGCAACTTTTCATCTATTAAAGGTAACATGAATTTAACTTGGGCATATTTTTAAAAATTAGTATTTAAGAAACAAGCAAGCACTTTAGTGGAGGTATCATGAACAAAATACAACACATACAAAGATAAACATGTAAACATGCAAGGATGACATTGTAACATGGAAATGGGTGACATAGATGCAAGAAGATCATAAACAGGGTGCATGGAGATGACATAAACATGTTTATACAAAGGAGTGGATGTTGAAGTTGTCAAGATAGTAATTTTATTTCATGAGCCTTCTTAAAACACAAGAAAAATATTTGAACATGCCTAAAACACATTAAGTTGACCATTTATATGAAATGGATATGTGAATATGGAAGGAACATGGCAAAAGATGCATGAAAATAGGCTATATAATGATGAAAATGAAGCATGGTGAGTTTATATCCAATAACAGCAAGGTGTCAAGATGGTCATCAAGATCCTAGGACTACCACAACCAAGGCAACAAAGATGCATAAGAGTATTGGGAAGGTCATGGCAACATGAAGGGCTCACTAAAATGAAATAAATGATCAAAACAGAAAATATATGGAACAAGGCAAAAAAATGCCAACAAAAGCTTGAGGTTTCTTCCTTTTTTAAAGCAGTAATTTTAAGCTCAGTTCCTTCCCTTTTTTGGCTATTGTTTAGCAAGAAAAAGGTGAAAGGAGGAGGCTTTCTACTAATATGGTTGTTAATGGGGCATTTTAAGGATGAAAGTATGTGAAAGGTTGAGTTGTTGAAGGTGTTCTGATGGTGGTTTTAGGGAGCTACGAGAATGGAGGTTGGTTGGGGGTGAAAGGCAATGAAACAGTGTTGTGGTGAGTTATGGGAGATGGAGTTGATGGAGGTTTTGTAAGGATGGATGAAGAGCTTTCTAGGATTGTTGGAGAGCTTTTCTGATAGCTGAGAATTTCTTTTGATGGCTGAGAGAGTTTTTTTTTTCTCCTGGGAAAGTCTTTTTTCAAATAGCTAAAAGTTTCTCCTTTTAATCTAATGCTCAGCCAATGCATTTAGGAGACAAGGCAAGCGCATTTTTTATTTTTCTTTCCTGGACCAGGGAACATCTCCAACTACCATGTTTGGTTGGTTTTCTACTCATTGGTTCTGTCATGCTGACAAAGAGAGCAGAAAGGTTGCAATAGCCTCCCAACTAATGATATACCAGCCACCCTTTTACAACCATATATCTTGTAAAAGCAACTTTTGTCATTGGTTGTTTGGGCTCTAAAATTTGTTTAAATCCGATCATAGGCCCAAAAGAAAGGTCTATAATGTTTTGTGATGATTTCTTGGTGCCAAAAACATGTTTGATCAGATTTTTGAAGGTTGAAAAATGGTCTGAGCAAGGCAAAATGCATTATTGTATCGATACAAAACATGTTGTATCGATACACAAGGCAATTTTTACCCCTGAGTATCGATACAAAGAGGTGTGTATCGATACGAAGAGCAAAAATTGTTTTCAATCTCATGACTTAAAGGCTTGTATAGATACCTCATGGACTTTATCGATACTCATGCTTATGTATCGATACATTTTGGCAAAAATCATAACTTTCGCTACTACCAAGGCCTATATCGATCCAAACATGCTAGATATCGATACCAGACCTTGGGTATCGATACCAAACCCTCTAGTATCAGTACTACATGTGAAAATTCAAGTTTTTTGCATCGTAAAGGCCTCGTATCAATAATAGTCATGCACCAATATAACTTACACATACTTATGGCTACTCGAGTTACCTTAACTTAGTCATAAATAGTGAGAAATTGACCTGTGTATTCCCTTGAATGACCTTGGTGACACGTTGAAAAATGGCCTTTGATGCCTCGATTTTATAATTTTCTTTAATATGACCCATAGGTATTTTAGACTTTTCTAAAAAACTTTTTGCCTGGCACCGTGTCGCCTAATAGTGCTTGGTGACATGGCACATGGCAGTTACCCCTTAATTTTTATTTCTATTTTTTGATTTTATCATCTTTTACCTAACTTCTAGGATGCCAAAAACTAGCTCGGACAAAATGAGGTTCCTACAAGCTTCAAATGCATTAGAGAATAGAACTGGGGCAATTCTTATCTCACCTGATGGAAACAACTACTTCTTCACTGCAAGGTTGAACTTCAATTATACCAACAATATAGCTGAATATGAGGTTTGCATCATAGGACTTCAGGCCGCCATTGAAAAGGGCATTCGAATGCTGCAAGTATTTAGAGATTCAGCCCTTTTCATTTACCAACTGAAAGGAGAATGACAAACACATGATGCTAAATTGACCAACTATGGTAATCAAATCTCGAAACTTAGAAAAGAGTTTGATGATTTTAGCTTTCAACATCAACCTCGAGAATAGTTGCTGATGCCTTAGCCACCTTGTCATCCATGTTCAAAGTCAATCGAGAATCGTACGTTGCTCCTATTCAAATAAGTATCTATATAGCCCTGACACATTTCAAAATGTTGAAGAAGAGAAGGATAGGTTGCCATGGTATCATGACATCCTTCATACATCAAGGATCAATGATACCCAAAGACAGCATCGAAACTTACAAGAGGACCATCAGACAATTAGCCGCGAGCTTCATTTTGGATGGTGGGATTTTGTACAAAAAAAGCTTGGATCAGGTGCTACTCTGATGCATGGATGCCTCCAAAGCCAAATGCATAGTTAAAGAAGTTCATGAAAGAATTTGCGATATGCATACCAATAGACATTGAATGGCCAAATAAGTCACGCGATCAGGCCACTATTGGTTGACTCTTGAAAAGGATAGCATTGACTGTGCTAGAAAGTGCCACAAATGCCAAATCTATGTTGACAAAATCCATGTCCCACCAACACCTCTACATGTTATGATAGCTACATGGCCTTTTTCTATATGGGGCATGGACATGATTAGATTAATTAACCCTAGGGCTTCTAATTGGGACTGCTTTATTTTAGTTGCTATTGAATTTTTCACTAAATAGGTAGAGGCAGCTTTTTATGCCAATGTCACCAGATCTATTGTATGCAAAGTTGTTAAATGGGACATCATTTGTAGATATGATCTTCATGAACAAATCATTACTGATAATGCATGTAACTTGAAAAATAAAACGATGCAAGTAGTCTACTCTCAGTTTAAGATTCAACATTGAAACTCTGTCCCATACCATCCTAAAATGGATGGGGTAGTTGAAGTAGCCAACAAGAATATCAAGAAGATAGTTGAAAAGAAAACTTGAAGAGGCTAATTGGGTTAAAAACCAATATGAGCAACTCAATCTCGTCGAAGAGAATAGAATCAAGGCCATATGTCATGGGCAGATGTATCAAAAGTGCATTATGAGAGCCTATGACAAAAAAGTCTATCCTTATTAGTTTTGTGAAGGTGACTTAGTGCTCAAACAAATTCTCTTGATCCATAAAAATGCTCGAGGAAAATGGACCCCAAATTAGAAAGGGCCATACAGGTGAAATGTGTATTTTCTGAAGGAGCCTTAATCTTAATAGAGATGGACGGCAACGACCTACCCAACCCTGTGAACTCTGATTTTATTAAGAAATACTATGCTTGAAAGGATTTTAGGATGAAAACTTAAAAGAGTATCCTATGTCCCTTTTTTCTTCCACTCTTTTTTTTTTAAAAAAAAAGAAGAACTAGCTTAAGTTGAAAACCTAAGAGTGCGACTTAAGTGACCAGACCTCTTTACTTAAACCAAGTCAAGCCCAAACCATCACTAGCCCAAAGCCAATTTTCCCTACATTCATAACCCTGATCAAGTGCAAAATCATTACCTAATCCACTTGTTCTATACTCACCAACTCCACCAAATCTCATCCATAACTATACTTAAAAAATAAAAGCTACCTAACTTTGAGGCCTCTATCCCACCACGGGGCAATTTGAGGAATTTTCTTATAACTTGATCAACAGCATAAGGATTAACCATTCGAGAGAAATCTCTAAAAATAGTTAATAAAGAATTCATATCATCAGCATCAGGGCCAATCGATGAAGAAGACTTCTCATATCTCTTATGTATTTTAAAATCATTCAAAATCCTAAAAGTCTGTCATAGCTCGTACCTTTTTTCTTTGATGAAATATAATTACTTGACTTATCACAAAATCTTTTTGTAACCCTGTATCCATGTTGCATCATGTTTATCATTTAATTGATAATGCTTGATAAATGAACAAAAGTGATAGCAGGATTTCCTAGCATTACTTAGAAAGATAAAACTTTGCAAGAATTTTTGTTTCACGTCTAAAGACTAAGAATAAACTCTTAAGGCCATAATCAGTTTGGTCTTAGGGCCCCACATCCTAAAAATATGCTTAAAACCTCCTTCTAATAAACTCAGGCCTAAAGACAGGGAGCCAAAATTCTTGTCAAACTTTCATCTTCAACTATAATTTAGAACCATCCAACTAGACCACCTTGGACACTTTTTGAATCATAATTAGCAAAGTGGAATCCTTTATACTTACCAAATTCAATCCAACAAAAGTTCCTATGAATGAGCTGTCTAAACTCAAGTCTGTCCCTTCATATTCATGAACCTCCTGTACCTTTAAAAGGTAGTTTTTACATTCAAAGCCTCTGGAAATCTAAAGCAAGATTATAAACCTTTAGGTAGAAGGCAACTTCACCAAACCTGTGAAAGAGCAAACAAGTGGAGAAAGCCAAAATCAACCACTAGATTAGGCTTTTAAAAACATTATCCTTGCATCATTTAGACAAGCACTTGCTTCCTTATGCGTTATGTAGCTTCTAATATCTTACAGGTACTAGCTCCTATATATAGAAGTTAAATTGGTAGGAAACCTAAGGCATAATTTTTCATTTTTGAAAAAAACTTAGAAGGCCTGAAGTAAGTATATTTGACCTTACAGGCTCATTGAAAATCATTCAAGAAAGGTATCTAAACTCATTTTCCCTTAGTCCTTAATGAGTAGGATTTTTTTTTACCAAGCATAAAGCCCATGGAAGCTGGTGACATTTATTTATCTTAGTCCAAAAAAAGCTGGGCTTCTTTTTCTACCTATCACAAAGCCTATACAAGTTATTGGCACTTACTTACCTTAGTCCATGAAGAGCTGGATGGCTTTTTCCACCTATCACAAAGTCTACATAAGCTGGTGACACTTGTTCATCTTAGTCCATGAAGAGCTTAATGCCATTTTTTTAACTACCACAAAGCCTATACAAGTTGGTAGCACTTGTTTACCTTAGTCCACGAAGAGCTGGACACATTTTCTTACTTACCACAAAGCCCACACAAGCTTGTGGCACTTATTTACTTTAGTCTACGAAGAGTTGGATGCTTTTTCTCACCTACCACAAAGCCTACACAAGCTAGTGGCACCTATCTACCTTAATCCATAAAGAGTTGGATGCTTATCGAGTTAAAGCCCATATAAGCTGGTGGCACCATGGTAACCCTACATCAAAACCCACACAAGCTGGTGGTATCTATCTGGCGTTAAACCGAGAAAAAGCCTAGCACACGAAACCATCATTCTACCTAAATAAAATTATGTATATTTCTCAGTGCCTTATTCCTAATACTTAGCAATGGCCAAAGAAGGGTAGCTGTAGACACTTTATTTTATCCAGGCTAATTTTTGGCATCTTATGACTTAATTGAAAGAAGATAAAATCAAAAAATAAAAAAAATAAAACTGGGGGAAGATTGCTAGGTGCCATGTCACCAGGCACTATTAGGCGACATAGTGCAAGGCAACATATTATTTTGGAAGGGTCTGAAATGCCTATGGGTCACATTAAAGAAAAATGCAGAATAAGCCATCAAAGGCCATTTTCCATGGTGTCACCAGGGTCATTTAGATGAGTATACGGATCAAGTTCCCACTATTTATGACCAAATTAAGGTAAGTCAGGAGGCCACAGGTATGCGCAAGTTATATTGGTGCATAAGTATTGATATGAGGCTTTTGCATCGCCAAAATTTTGAATTTTCACATATAAGTATCAATCCAAGAGGGTTTGGTATTGATACCAAAGGTGTGGTATCGATACCTAGCATATTTATATTGATACAAACCTTAGCAGTAGCTAAAGTTATGATTTTTGGCAAAATATATTGATACACAAGCATAAGTATCAATACAAATTCATAGAGTATCGAGACAGGCCTCTGAGTCTCGAGACTAAAAACATTTTTTTGCACTTAATATCAATATATAGCTCATTGTATTGATGCTCATAGGTAAAAGTGCCTTTTGTATCGATACAGTATGTTTTGTATCAATACACCAAGGTATTTTTGCCTAGTTTGAGCCATTTTTTCAACCTTTAAAAACTCAATTAAAATAAGTTTTTGAACCAAGAAACTCATAAATCATTGCAAACCTCAACTATAGGCTTATGATCAAATTTAAACTAATTTTAGAGCCCAAATAGCTAATGATAAGGGCCACTTTCATAAAATATATAGTTGTAAGAAGGGATGGTAGGCATATCTCCAACTATAGGCTGTCACAACCTTCCTACCTTATTGCTCAACATGGTAGAACCAATAAGAAGAAAATCAGCTGAGCATAGTAGTTAGAGATGTCCCTTGGTGTAGAGAGAAAGATAAAAAATGCCCTTGCTTTGTCTCCTAAAAGCATGGGCTAAGCATTGAATAAAAGGATTTCCAGCAGCTACCTCAAAAAAAAAAAAGAAAAAAAATTTCTCCAGCAATTCCCAAAGGAAAAACACTCTCTATCAATTTCTAGCCCCAAACACTCTCTTAAAAAACACTATTCCATTGCCTTGCACCCTCAACCTTCCTCTATTCCTATAGCTCCCCTAAACCACCACTAGAAAACCTCAAAAAACTTAACCGTTCACCCTTTAAACACCTTGCCAGCCACCATATTACTAGAAAGCTTTTTCCTTTCATCTTTTTCTTGCAAAATAATAACAAAAAGAGGGAAAGAACTGAGGTTAAAGCCACTACGTTAAAAAAGGGAGAAGAAGTTCAAGCTTTTTTGGTATATTTTCTGTCTTTTTCTATACATTTTTTATTTTTATCATCTACATCATTTTAGTGAACCCTTTATGCTGCCATGACCATCCTAGGACCCTCATGCATCATTGTTACCATGGTTACAGTAGTCTTAGGATCTTAAGGACCCTCTTGATACCTTGATGCTATTTGGATATACAAATATGCCATGCTTCATCTTTGTCATTATCATAGCCTCAATTCATGCATTTCTTGCCATGTTTCCTTTATATTCACATATTCATCTCATATTTAAATGTCACCTTAACATGCCTCATGTATGTTCATGCATTTTCTTATATTTTAAGGAGTTTCATGACATAAAAATGTTGTCTTGACAATTGCAGTATGCATTCTTATGTTTAAATATGTTCATGCCATTTCCATACACAATATTTGCCCTGTTCTTGTATTTTATCACCCATTTCCATGTCAAAAGGTCATGTTTGTATGTTTGCATGTTTAGTCCATGTTCATCTTTGTGTGTGTTGTATTTTGTTCATGGCATCCTTGTAAAAAAAATTCTTGTTGTTTCCTAAAAGCTTGATTTTCAGAAAAATCCCCAAGTTAAGTTCATACTACCTCCAATAGATAAAGAATATCATGGATTTAATGCTTTCATAAAATTGGTATCCCAATCTTAAGGACAAATCAAACATTTTAGCTCTGGATTCATGGTAAAATATGTTCAAAGATGCTATTTTTTCAAGAAAAAAATGATCTTCTTTTAGTTGTTGAAGTATTAAACCTTGATCTTGAGTCTAATATTCCCTTTAATGGCACAGTCAACAAGTTGTTTCATTATCCCAAACTACGCTAGGATTGTGGAATGAACTTGTGATGCCCATGTTACTTTTTGTCATGAACGTTCAAACGTCCTAGACCCGAGCCAACCTTTGAAAAAAAACTGAAAAAATAGAATAGCCCCCTATTTTGCTTTGGCAACATTATAGTCTAAGTTTGGAAAATCATTTTTGAACCAAAAAAATATTTTACTTAATTTTTTTAATATTTTTCCTTTGAAAGGAAATAAAGTACTTTCTAAAGTAATCTTGTTCACCCTCTGACCATTTCGGATGAAGGAGTTACAAGTTTTTGAACCTTTGTTATCTGAGACCCTTAAAACCAGCAAGTGACATTCTATTTGGGCCATTCTAGCCCATCAAATTTTTAAATATTTTTTATAAAAAGTTTACAAAATTTTCTTTCCAGAAAGGTATTATTCTTAATTTAACAATCTCGGATGAGCTCGAAACAATTTTTTAAAATTCTATATGTCTTTTCCCCTTTATACGCTACTAGTGTCAAGACAAATTCAATTCAAAAATTAATTCTGCATAGAAAGTGATTTTTTAGGATTTTTGGAATATTTATACATTGAATTTATCAAGTCATCTTTCCAAGGGTACCTTATTCATTGCCTAATGCCCTCGGATGAATCCGAAATAAAATCGTGAAGAAAGGTGACACGATGTTGTCCCCTATTTCTAACTTAATTTTTGAATCTCTTTTTATTGAAACATTCGAATGTCTCGAAATGCATCCAATTGGTTTCCCCACAACATAAGCCCTTTAGACTTAGATCAAGGTTAAAATACAAAAAAAAAAAAAAGATTTCATACTAGATATCATTTTCCTCTATATAAAAATTATCGCTAATAGAGATACTCCAACTTCATTACTCTGAGGGGTACTTTGATCCCATTTTCAACTCAAAACTTAACTTTTCTTTTTGATTCCACCTTTAAGCTTTTTTTTCCTTATCTAAAACCACCAAAAATTTTCATCTTTGAAGATAATCCAACCCCACAATTCTTAAGGGATACTTCAACCCCATCTTTCATTAAAAATTTAAATTTTCTCTTTATTCCTTAATATTTTTTTAACTTTATATTTAGGGATACTCCAACCCTACCTCTCTGAGGGGATAATCGAGCCTCATTTTTTTAGAAAAAAAATCTAAAAACTTCTCCTTTTCGGATGCCCTAGATTGTTTCAATTAAAATCTTTTTTTCATAAATTACCATTGAATCCAAACCTATCTCTAAATTGTCATATCGGTTATTCTCTAATGATCAAAGACAAATTATGAGAGACATTTCAATCACCCCTCCTTTTTATGTTTTTTTAGTTTATGATTGTTTGTTTATAATATTATTATATTCTTTGTTGCCTTACTAACACATTTTTTGTTTGTAGTGATTATCATGCATTCATATTTAAAATTCGTTTTCCAATAAAATTTATAAGGCAATGTTTTGTGAGGGTATCTCTACAGTGCATAATGCAAAATATCCAAATTTTCAAAACCTGATCTGGACATTATTTCCATAAAAATCCATATGTTCCTCACACATCCAAGGCACATAGGTGATCTAATTTTCTTTAAAAACCCAAATATACAATTTTGGAAAACCTCATGCATCAAAGGGAATTACTTCTAAATGATGACAAAATGGAACCATTTAAGTAGAGATTAAAGTGAGAAATTGTTAGTATATACTAATTTGGGGTGTCGTAGGGGTGCTAATCCTTTTCCATGCGTAACTAACTCTCGAATCCAACCAATGAATCTCTGGACTTTGTAGACCTTGAAATCGATGTTTCAAGTTTCGTAACTCAGAATATTGTTTTCAATAAGCATATGATTCTGCCTAGCCTTTCGTGGCAACTCCAAGTTTATGGCCACTTTGTATGGCCATTCGAGACTAGTTGGATGAGTGATTCACCTAACAGTGTTTCTCTTCTTTATATTTCTATGCATAATCCAAATCCTAATCAAGGATAACTCAAAGGCTTGACCATGACCAACCATCATTTATTTTTCAGTTAAGCGCACTATGCCTTTTGGATTGTTTGAAGTTTTAAAGGTGGGCACATGGCGACAACATGTATATATGAAAAACAATAACTGGCACATATGATCATTTTACCTATATCCCTGAACTCACTATGAGCTTCAATATGCAATCAATCCAAGTTATGCCATAACTAACCAACTCTAAATCTGATAAACGAGGAATAAATACACTTAGCTTTCTTCTAATTTATTTTATTCTAATCACTGACAGATTAGAAAAAGAGATAGACATTCGCCAACTAATGCATATGCAAGCCTTTAGGAATGTACATATGACTATATAACTTAATGTACAAATGACTATAACTAAATGTACATATCAATCAAATACTCTCTAAATACTTCTAAACTCCTATAAAGAACAATGTCTCATGTAAATTCTTTACTCACTTGATCATAATGTATGTGAAAGCTATATATTTATGACAAAAACTGGATGTACATTCCACAAAACAAAATGTACATGTTAGTATAACTTAATGGATGACTCATGACACAAAATGTACCTTTCATTCTAATTGAATGTACATTTCACAATAAGTCAATTTACATATAAATAAGGTATAGTTGGTAAGACTGTCACATGAGTTTAAACCTTACAGCTCAAGCACATTAAATTATAATATGCAACCTTAATTATAGTTATATTACAATCCATAACTTAAAAATCAAACAAAACATTTCCATAAAAGGGAAAAGTTTATCAAATGTCATACAAGACTGCATCAAATGGCCATATGATAAATATTGACAACACCCTTTCAAAATCAAAACACTTTACCATTGATTCATCCTTATTGTCAAAATCGCAATCCCAATTCACTACCAATTAATAGTACATTATGTAATAAAAGTCATCCTTAAAAATTTTTACGTTAATTAATGTTGCTTGCCAAGTTCTAACAATCACAGCATCTTCTACCAAATATGCAACCATTATTACTAGGGTTATAGCATTCAAAGGCCACGTTTCCATTAGATTTGTATCCAACAATAATAGCTTTATACATAGAGTAGCACTAACTCCTACAAGTATACATATATCTTTATTTCCAAATTTTTTCTTAACACAATACACATAAACATATATTTTGACATTTTTAACATAATCTTGCAGAAGATGCACTAACTCCTACAATTATAAATTCTTTTTTAAAACTAACCCTAAACAGATTATGCCTAATAAGAGAACAAAAAGTTTTTCCTAGTATAGTCAATTTAACATTTAAAAGTACTAACATCATACCTTAACTTCCTTGAAATATGGCTTTCTCTGAAATTATGGAATAAAAAATACTAAAATCTACAACAATTAAGAAACCTAAGATTGACCATCACAAAAAGAAAAAATGAGGCAAAAAAGTTACGTATATCAGGTCACAATAAGGGATAAACAAGATGAAACAAGGCGAGTTCTTTCAAATAGGATTGGAATAGGGTCGATTATGGAAAATTATGAGAAATCATAACAATCCATTCTTCAAGCTCAGGATGATACTGGGTAGGGGAGTAAATATTTAAGAGGAGCCAATTCTCAATAATTTCAATTTGTAGCTTTGTAGAGGGAGAAGGAAAGGGAAATTTGGTGATGATATTTCATTAAGGGTATAATGGTAACTTCTGTTTCCTTATTAGTATTTTTGATAATTGTTATTTCTTTTTATTTAATAATTTTTTTACGTTTCACCTTTTTTTATTTTTAATACAATGCCTTTTTTTTTAATTCTTCTTAAAGTGAAAGATATGGGTGCAAGTAATGAGGAACTTATTAATAATACTGACCCAGCTAAAGAGAATAAACAGTTGGATAATAAGTTAGAATTTATGGATTTAATTATGGCTTATTAGGTGTTGATTCTCAGAAGGATAAGGATAATGAGAAACTTATTGATAGGTGACCAAGTTAAAGAGAATACATAACTAGAGGTAGGCTATGGCATACAAGGTGAGATTGCTAGATGGATAAGGATTTGGCTTCTATGGATGGTGATTAGGCTAATAAAAACATGAGGATTGGGCTAGAAGAGGCAACTGCATATAGCCTAATTACGCTTAATATAGACAAAATGGTTAGTTGGGCTAATGATTATAGAGTTGTAGCTGTGACAGAGTTGGTTGCCCTTATGGAAGAAGGTTATGTGCTGGGATCTAATAAGGAAAAGAACGAAAATAAGATAAAAAATGCAAATGGAAATTCTTTCAAGTTGTTAAAAAGGCTCCATTTATAGAAATGGAAAAAAAATTAAATAGAATAGATAAAAAATTATCAGTAAAAGTCTAAGATTGCTAATTTATCTATTTTTTATAGGAATATTAATAATATAAATGAACTAATTTTGTAGGAGAAGGTAGCTAGTTCTTAGGGAAATCAAGTGGTAGCTTAGGCAACAAAGCAGTGCAAACATAGAATTTGGGAAAGCAATTAGGTCTTGTGGCTGTAGGTGTTGAACAAGAGGTTATAAATAATATTATGAAGATCTAAGGAATTATGTTATGTAGTATTTTAGTGATTGGTTAAGGCATGGGTTTATGTTGTTTATTGGTGGGTTTGGAAGTTATGGTTTTAAATAAAAAAATTAAATTTTGCATTGGTTAGAGTGCTATATGCATTGATTTAGTGGTGATTCTAATTGTATGAATAGGCGCTGATAGCCAAAACGATAATAGATGGGTGTCAGTCTATATGGGTGAGAATTGGGAGACTTAAATGGTGATTTTTAAAGGATGTTGACAAGAAAAAGTGGGTTTTAAGCAAAAGCAGTGGTGACTTTAATCATGTGTAAACTTTTCTTATTCTAAAGAATATGAGTTTACAGTAGGTATGTGGTGTTCTATTTTAGGTATTTGATTAAATTATTTATGTCAGTGATTGCATATATTGGTGTTTAAGCTTATTGGGAGATTGCTAATTTGTTTTGTGGTAGAGGTTAGTGTAGAGTGATATCTTGATCTTTTGGGTTGGATTAGGGTGTGTTGTGAAATCCCAATGGTGTCTTAGTGTTTTGGGTTGAATAGAGGGTATGGCAGATCTTGATTATTAAAATATGTAATAGAGGCAAGGTGTATTTTTTATAATTATGGGTTTGGCTTTGAGTTGATAGTTCTATTGGGTTAGTCCTTTAATTTTTGTTAGTCTAAAAAATTTAGTATGCTAGTTTCTGGTGTTATACTTTTATTGGGTTTAAATACATTTATGATATGCCATGATGTTCAAAAATTGTGTTTCTTATACTTAGGGATTATATTGGTTGGCATTTCAAGAATAGGGTAAAGTGATAAAAAGTTGAAAGCTTTTGCTAGTAGTCTCTAAGTGATTTAGGGATAATAGTTCTAAAAAAGGTTGTTAGATTCATTGAGGATCATTTTATGTGACATTTTATTTTGGATTAGATTTTTCTAAGTTTTCCAAAATATTGGATTTTGTCAAATTTCTAAGCTAGATGGAAAAAATAAGTGATATTAGAGAATTTGAAGGCACTGGCGTTATCTTAAATTGAGTTTACTTTGATCTTTATGATGGCCAACTAAATGATAGTTGATATCCTGGTGATGGGTGGTTTTATTTCCTATAGACACCCATTTTGTTCGAGCCATCATCTAAAGCATCAGAGGTCATTATCCTAGGCATCAACAGAGTCATTCGAATAAGCACAAGTTAGTTCCCCATCATTCCTAGGTAAAATAAGGTTTCGAATAACCAAAGCTATGTAAAAGTCACATGGGTGCATATGGGTATCGACATATAATGACTAAACCTTTAAAACCCCAAAAAATACCCTTGGTATCGATACAAAAGGTTAGGTATCAATACCTTTGGTGATGGTATCAATAAGTAAAGCTTAGATATTGATACCATGTTACTTCAAAGCTAAAATCTTGATTTTGGGACGGTTTATATTGATACAGCCTAAAAGGTATCAATACTTGAAAAATTTTTGGACTTATTATCGATCCCAAGAATCAATACAAGTTTCAAAAGTATCGATACAAGAAGCAAAAATGGGTCCTACTATCGATATAATAAGCCATATATTGATACCAAAAGCGAAAAATTGGCTTAGGTATCAATACATTATGTTTGGTATCAATACCATAAAGCATTTTTGCCCAGATCATGATGTTTTTGACCTTAGCATTATTGAACTCAAAATCTGATGTAAACATGTTTTTTGCATAAAAAATCTTCAAAATTCATACTAGGCCTTAACTTTAGACTTATAATTGGTTTTTAACAAATTTTTAGGCCTAAATAGTTTAACATTAGGACATTTGCATGAAAACATGGTTTTGTTCAGAGCATGCTTGGCTTTTTTACATGTTACAGACACCTTCATCCTTTTTGCTCAACTACTTTGCTTGCTACAACCAATGGGTAAACAGTCAGCTAGGCATAGTACCTAGAACTATTATATGGCACATGGCTAAAACCTAAAATTACCCTTGCTTTTAGCTTCAAAATGCATCGGCACCACCTTGGACTATAAAAAGATTCAACATTGGCTCAGCAAACACAACCAGAATTATTCAAACATTCTCCAAAAAACACTGCTAAGCAATTCTCCTCTCTAAAACCCACTTATTCCCGTAGCTCCTCAAAGCCTCCAACCAAAACCCTTGTAAACCCTTTATTTCACCCTATTTTCATCTCAAAGCTCCCCTCCATTGCTAACATATCCTTTAAGCTCATTTTGCCACCTTTTTCTTACTAATCAATATCAAAGAAAAGAGAAAAGTTGAGCTCAAAGTTGACAAGTTTTTTGCTTAAGGGATATAGCAAGGTTTGAAGCTACTTGGCATAACTCCTATCTACTTCTCATCTTATTTTCTTCTTTTATCATCATTTTCATCATTTTAGAGAGCCATATCCATGTAACCATAACCACATTCCTAGGACTATCATGCATCTTGTGGCCTTGTTTGTGGTAAATCTAAGATTTTTTTATGCTATATTAACCCTTTTCCTTTGCTTTACCATATTTATGTGCTTAGTTTGCTTCAAAAACATGTTTTAATGTTGTTATGAAAATTCTTACAATTTTTTTCCACTTAAACATGTTCATATCATCTCATATGGCATGATTCTTGAGGTCGTTCATGAAGTTAACTCTTCCATGCATCTTATTAGTTATTAAGTTTCATTTTTGTCATCATTTATAGGTCAAAATGCCATTTTCATTTGTCTAAGCATGGTTTCTATGTTCATTGTCATGAACATCATATTTCATTCATAACATACTTTTCAAGATGCTTGTTTGATGACTGTTAAAAACCTTTTGAAAAGCCCTCCAAGTTAAGGCCATGTTGACTTCAAAATGAGGATTAACGTGGGCTTAGGGTTTTGTATATATCGGTCTTCCAATCTTAGAAAAAAAATCAAGTCATTCATGTTTGGATTTAAAGGTTATTAAGGCCTTCTATTTTAAGAAATAAAATGTCTTGGAAGTGTAAAAAATTGTTCATACCTTGATTCATTGCCAAAAGAACCCCCTTAAAATAAAAAATCCCCTATTTTTGCCCTGGTAGTATTAAAGCCATAAATTAAAAAAATTATTTTTGAAGTCTAAACTATTTTCATGAATTTCCTAGTATTTTTCCTTGAAAGGGCATCAAATTAGTTTTCCAATAGTATGTTGCTTACCCTTACATCTTCTCGTATGAGACAGATATGATTTTTTGAAGTAGTGCTATTTGGAATCCCTAGAATCAACGACTTACTTTTTGTTTCAACTATTTTGGCCTATCAAATGACTTTTTGGAATTTTTAAAATATTTTTCTAAAAATTTTGTGAAATTCCCTCTCCAAAAAATTATTTGCAATTTAAGAATTTCGTATGAGCTGGGAATGATTTTTTGAAGTTTGCCACACTCATTCTCCTACATATGCTGTCAGTGTTGCATTAGACCCAACCTCAAAAATTTTTTCCACCTAGAATGCGATTTTGTAAGATTTTTGGAATATTTTTACCTTAAACCTTATCAAGTCACCTTTCTAATAGTAACTCAGCCAACCCTTGAAACTTTTAATTTACCTAAAATAAAATTAGAAAGGGGGACAGTGTGATACTATCCCCTATTTTTAGCATTAGTTGAAATTAATTGATTTATTTGAATTCATAATCCGAGACATTTGAATGTCTCTAAGTGATCCCAATCACCATTTAAGTCAAAACATATGTCAATCTTCCTTTAGCTCAAATCAAGGCACTAACATTTTTTATCAATCTTTGTCAATCACTACCTTTTTATCCAAAATCTCTTATTTTGTCAAAATTATGTTAAAAGTGCCATTTTGTCAAAAAAAATTATCAAGATTTTGACAAGATTAATCCTTCGAATTCGATTTTCCAAAATCACTAAAATTTCACCTTCGACAATACCCTAACCTTGGCTTTCCTAGCCCCACTTTTCAATAAAAGCAATCAAAATTAAGTTCTCTCGTTCTTGAGTTTCTTTGGCTCATCAACATTTTCACTTGGTTCTCACATCTTAATTAATCAATGGATTGAAAATCATCTCCAAAATTGTTGACTTGGTTATTTTTAGATAATCGATGATAATTACTAGATATATTCTGATTATCTTTCCCCTCTTCCCTCTTTTGTGTGATTTATTTAATGCAACATTATTTTTTTCTCTTATTAACACGTTTCCTTTTGTGGTGTTTAATTTGCGTCCATATTTTGAAATCATTGTTTCAAAAGTTATAAGGCAATCTCTCCAGTGCTTAATGCAGAATATCTAATTTTCAAAAACTAAATTCAAAGAATATTTTAATAAAAAATCCCTATGTTTCCTACCTCTTTGGTACATGATTTAAATTTTTATCTAAAACTTGAGTTTATTTTATTCAAATTCACGCATAAGAAGGGAATTATATTTAAATAATGACAAGTCAAAATTAAGAGATCTAAAACTAAAGTAAGACATGGCTAGAAAGGTAACAATTTTCAGCATCGTAGGGAAGTTTGTACCTCCTTACATATAACTAACTCCCAAAGCCAACCACGAATCTCCAAATTACACAGACCATGGAATCGATGTTTTGAGTTTTATAACTCCAAAAATCATTTCAATAGACATCTGATCAAGCCTAGCCCAAATTGATTGGTGGTGACTCCAAGCATTGGCCATTTCATGGAATAGCCAATCGAGACTAGTTGGACAAATGATTCATCCATCGGTCTTCTTCTCAAATTATAAAAGATAAGTCTAAGTCAAAAAGACTTGCACAAATATTTTTTAAGCCATGCATGTTCGTTTTTGTAATAAAGCTAAGGTGCGATGCTGGTAGCCTGACGACTTCGTTAGGTACTAATTTAGAAAGTTAGGCCTATGACTAGCCATGTCTTACATGGTTCTCAGATCCCTTGGTTTTTTATCATTATTTAATTGTAATCCCCTTCCATTTTTAGCTATTAATCTTTTATTTGTCATGATTTTTGTCATGTGATTTTTAGGGACTACCTTGTTCCTGAATAAATATTGACTTGATAAATATGGTAATAAGAGGGTGAACAAAAGGTTTGATTGTTTCCTAAACACACATGATGCACTTGCATCTACACTAGATTCTTGCTAAATTTCATGGCAAGGTTAAAATCCCAATTATTAGGAGAAAGTGAGCTATCTGCCTTCATGAGTACCCATCTGCATAGGCGTGGCAATACCTTCCAGGGTGTAAAGTACCTATGTCTCTTGTGATTACCCCTCTACATTTGCATAAATAAATACATCCAATGGATCAAATTTGTTCTGTTAAGCTTGTGATGTGCCTAGGATCAGGGTGCCTTGACAATCCTTATCGAACGATGGAGTGATTTAGATACTGATCTAGATGTCAACTTAAACCTATATAGTAAGCCTTATAAACCAAACCCTATTAAGTCATATTAACATGCTACTAGAATGACCTAGAGAATAAGGAGATTCGAGGAAATACTTTTAACCTTTACTCTCACATACCATAGTTATATAGGCAATGGTAAATGAACATTGTTGCCTACATGTGTCATATTAGTGTCAAGACACAATGTTATGTGGTCCGATTAATTGCTAACCAAGCAAGTGACGGCAAATGAATGCCACCACTCCCAAGGCAACCATGTCACCTTAAAAAGTCATTTCCAACCCAAATAAGCTGTTATATTGTCCAATCGATGGCTTAACGCATGTCAAATATTAGGTGATGATGTGCATGCATTACCACATGGATTGTCAGCTTATCCTTAGAAGTGTCGTATCACCTTTATGAGGGCAATTTTAACCTAGTACGCCATTATGCTATCTGTGGTTACTTAACTTTTCCTGATACTTGTCATGTCCACCCTTGGGCATCATAATGCCTATTTTCGAGGCATTTTTTATGAGTTACTTACATTTTTTTATTCTTTATTTGTGTTTGTATTACTTTATATTGTCACTAACCCAGTTCCTTTTTTTTTTTTGTTTTTTTATTGTATCATGCATTATGCATCATAATCATCATTATAGGACAATTGGTTCGAGGTTCAGTGTTCAACAAAGAGGTGTTTGTCATGGAGCAACAGTTTGTTCTCATCCCCAAGCTTCTTGAAAAAGTCAAGACATGGTTAGAAGGTTGTCAATGCAAAGATAAGGATGTCTTTAAGCCTGGTTATATCTCGATAGTAAAAAAACGTTTACATTGGGTTCCATCAAAATGATTGGTGAAAGTTGGAAAATATTTTGGCTAGTTAGGGCAATAGCGAAAGGGAGTCATTCAAAAGAAGTTATGGGGATATAGCTCTCTTACACTAAGTCTAATTAGATGTTGGCTTATTATTAGTAACATCACAATTCTAGAATCCAGCATACTGATGTTTCATCTTCAATAAAGAAAATGTAGCTCCCACCATTGATGAATACACTGCATTACTTAATATTGAGAGAACCAAGTCCAATAGAATATACTACAAGTCGCTATAGCCTTTAACTTTTAAGAAGAGATTAGCATACATTCTTGGAGCCCTAGGGTCACGGATTAATGGCCATGTCAAGGTGAAAGAGAACAGTAAGTCCATCTCATGGGCTAGTATGAAGGAGTCAATGGAAAATATCACCGATTAAAAGAAGTCTAGGATGTTAATGCCTTGGCGATATACAGATTGGTCACATTCTTAAAGACTTTGGGTTGTAAAAAGGCGACAATTATGGATTTCTTCTCCTGTTTATGTTGCAATATCAACCTAGTACCTACCATTACTACTAAAACCATTTGAACCTTTAGTTTTTGCAACAAAAAAAAATAGAGGCAAGGAGATTCATTAGGTATGCCACCCTTCTTCACATTTGGCTCATCAGCCATTTCTGTATTGAGGAAAAGAGAATGGTGCATAATTTATTCTCTAACTTTAGTTTTCTCTCTCAAATCCTCGAGAAAGAATAGCCCTAAGAAAAATATAAGGAGCAATAAGTCAAAAAATTTCAAGATCTCAGAAAAAAGTAATTTACATGGAAAGCCTTGTGAATGCCTTTTCAATCCATTATGTATAAATATAGAGACTACAAATGCATGCCACTCCTGGGATTGTGGGGAAGTACCAGCTGTGCACCATTTCCAGTTTAGTGATAGTTTCAATGTCAATAATTTATCTCATTTTTTAAAGGCATCGAGTATTAAAACTTCAAATATGGAAAAGACAACTATAAGTTGAAAGTCTAGTCAACCCTCCATGCTTAGATCAGGTCTACTGCATGCCAAGATACTGAAAAGAAAAACTGTGACTCCAAAGTACAATGAATTAAGGGTACATCACATTAATGACACTTTGTCACTACCTGATGAGGGGACATCCTAAGTTCCAGTAGGTGAGAAGGAGGAAAAGAGTCAGTTAGAGATGGATGTCTACCTTTAGGGTGATGAGATAAACTAAGTGCTTAAAGACAGAGATTTCTTTAAGGAAGATCTCAAATGTTTGACTAAGGACTATGTGTCACTTTGAAAAGCAAGCAATTCTTGATGCACTGGCAAGACATCAGCTGAATAGGAGGCAAAACATGCTAACCTCGACAAAAAGTTAAATTAGTGGAAAGAAGAAACTAAAATTAATAAGGAAAAGCTCATTAGGGCTATGTCAACCAATCAGAAGAGAATTGAACATCATGAAGCTTAGGTGCACGATTTGAGGGTAGATAAGGTCGACAATGAAGCTTTAACACTCAAGGTTCAGAGTTTAGAGTAATCCTTTCAAGACCATCAAGATAAGATCGATGACTTGGTAAGAGCCTCTAAACAATGACAAGGAGAATGGCAAAAAATGGTTGAGCAAGCATGCTTAAGTAATCAAGAACATCATCGCCACTTGATCAAGCAAATTTAGGCAACCCAATTAAAGCCAGATGATATGATTGAGATGGCCCGATCTTGGAGATGAGACATCATACCCATTATGGACCATGAATAATGGTTGTTAAGTTTCTTAAAACAAGTTATTAAACAAAGTAATCATGTCAGATATTTTCAGATGCAATGACGTCAAAACTCTATTTATTGCTTTATGGAAGATGTTATTGGTGAAGCTGTTATACAAGCCAGTGTCTCTATTGCATTTGTATATTTTAATTCATTCTATTGTCTTATTTATGCATCCATCTGAATAATCACTTATTATCATGACACTATACTCATCATCATCTCATATAAGCAATCAATAATAAACACATTTAAAATAAAAAGTCTAATACAAGAATGGCCATAAAAGTGCAAGGGATTTTGAACAAGGAGCACGGAACTAAAAATTGTACACTGCTATAATACTCGCCATAGCAAACAGATCATGGAAAAAGACCACTAAGAATGTATCGAGTGACTCGAGTTGATATACAATAAATCTCAAGACCAAATTCTTCGTTAGTAAGATGAAATGTAAGCACAAAGCTCATGGAATTAGTGACAGCTTTGATAAAAGAAAAGAAGCAGGCTAATACTGTGGATACCAAAAAAAAAGCCAACTAATATGGAAAATCAACCCATGGTAATACTAAAGCTACCCAGGAAGAAACCCATCAAGAGCAATAGCATGAAATGGCACTAGCCCTATCAGTACCATCAGTGATATATTTGAACCCCAAGGTGACTAATCTATTTGTTCTTGATTTTCATAGAGCAAATACAAAGATTTCTCTAACAGATCTTATAGCCCTCGATCAATACAAGCCAAAGAAGACAAATGGCCAAAAGTCTGTAATGTTTGCTGATGAAGTGGACAAATATCAACCTCTAGAGAAGAGTTTCCAATCCATCAAGGGGAGTGACCAATTTAAAACCATTGATATGGAATCTTTGTCTATGGTGTCTAACTTTGTTATTCCTCTAAAGTTCAAGATACCCAAGTTAAAAGTTTAACAAAACTATTGACCCCACCATGCATATTTGGATGTACCTCAAGAAAATGGTTGGGCACAGAAATAATGAAAACTTTTTATCCACTGTTTTCAACATAATTTGATCAGGATGGCCGCCCGATGATATATTGAACTTGATAATGTCAAGATTCAATCATGGGTTAACCCAGCTAGAGCCTTTTCAAACCAGTACAACACATGTCAAATTGGGTTCCTAATTGTTTCTCTCTCATGAACTTAGACAAAAAGCTAATCGAAAGTTTAAAGCAATACACTTAAAGCTGGAAGGAAGAGGTAGCTTTGGTCCAACCTCTCTAACTAATAAATCTCCCTTCATACTCAAATGCAACCCAATTTAGCAAAAACTAAGGAAGATAAAACCAAAAATGCTCTTTAAGATCAAAGAAGAAGTCAAGAAACAATTTGAGGCAGGATTCCTTACTGTAGCCAAATATTTGGAATGGGTTGCCAACATTGTCCCAATCCCTAAGAAAGACAAGTACGAATGTGCATTGATTACCAGGATCTGAACCAGGCCAGTCTGAAAGATAATTTCCCATTGCCCTACATCGACACTTTGGTTGACAATATAGCTAGGAAATCTTTATCATCCTTAATGGATGAGTTTTTAGGTTATAATCAAATTAAAATGGTGCGTAAAGATATGGAAAAAACTACCTTCATAGCCCTGTAGGCCATATTTTACTATAAAGTCATGCTTTTTAGGCTAAAAAATACTCGAGGCAACTTATCAAAGAACCATGGTGACCCCGTTCCATAACTTAACACATAAGGACATTAAGGTCTACATGGATGATATGATCACCAAATCAACATAAGAAGATGAACATGTATCTAACTTCAAAAGCTCTTCAAACAGTGACAAAAAATCTAGCTAAAATTGAATCTTGCTAAATGTACCTTCAATATCACCTCTGGTAAGTTGTTAGGCTTTATTGTCAATGTAAAAAGGATAAAAGTCAACCTAAATAAAGTTAAGGCTATTCAAAACATGCCACCCTTTTGAACCCAAAAGGAGGTGAGAAGCTTTTTAAGGAGACTAAACTACATCTCCAAATTCATATCCCAGCTCACTGATAAATGTGACTTGATCTTTTAGCTCCTCTGCAAACAAAATCTTAGGGAGTTGAATAAAGCATGTCAAAAAGCTTTTAACAAAGTCAAGCACTACTTATCAAACTCACTAGTACCAGTACAACTAGTTCATGGTCAACTTCTAATCCCCCACCTATCAATCTTTAACAAACTATGGGTTATGTACTCGGGCAACACGATGAGTCGAGAAAAAAAAATAAGCTCTTTACTACCAAAGTAAAAAGTTCACAAAGTATGAGAACAATTACTTCGTAGTGGAAAATTTATGTTGCGCTCTGGCTTAGACTACTTGGAGGCTCTAGTAGTATATGTTATACCACACCATATGACTAATTACAAGGCTTGACCCTATTAAATATCTATATGAAGCCCCCTATACTATCAAGAATATTAGCCAAATGGAAGTGTTGCACTCTAAACATGACATCGTCTATGTCAACTAAAAAGCCATTAAGGGTAGCATAATAGTAAACTTCTTGGCAACCCGAGCACTAAGTGATTATGACTCATTAAACTTTGATTTCCCATATGAAAACCTGATATGCATAACTGAAGGTGAAGAAAACTCTAGTCATGACCAATCTTAAGGGACTTATTTTGATGGAGCATTAAATATCTAGGGCATAGAATCGAGGTAATATTGATTTCGATGGAAGTTACCGTCCTTTTACAGTTAAATTAAACTTTAACTACACCAACAACATTGTAGAGTCTGAAGCATATGTCATGGGGCTCCCAGCGGCTATCGAGAGAAATTTCAAGACTTGGCATGTTTTCGAAGACTCTACCTTAATCATTTACCAATTGAAAAAAGAGTGGCAAGCTTGTGATGCTAAATTAATTCATTACAAGAAACTGATCTCACAACTTAGAAAAGAATTCAAAGATATCAGCTTTCAGCACTTACCTTAGGAAAAAAACCAAATAGACCTTGCATCCATGTTCATAGTTAGTCAAGAATCGGATGTCATTTCCATCCAAATGAGTATTATATGACTCTACCACACTGTCAAAATGTCAAGGAAGATAAGATGGCATATTCTTTGCTATATCAGGGATTAATAATACCTCAAGAATGCCATAAAGAATAATAAAAGAAAATTAGAAGAATGGCAATAGGATTCATTCTAGATGAGGAAATCTTATATAAGAAAAGTCAAGATCAAGTATTACTCAGATGCATCAATAATCTTAAAGCTAGAAGGATACTAGAGGAAGTTTATGAGGGGATCTACAGTACACATGCTAATAGGCATTAGATGGCAAAACAAGTCATGAAATCGAGCTACTACTGGTTTACTCTAAAAAAGTTGCATCAATTATGCTTGAAAATGTCACAAGTGTCAGATATATGTAGACAAGATCAATGTTCCACCTTCACTCTTCACGTCATAACAGCACTATGGCTTTTCTCTATGTGGGGGCATTAATATGATTAGGCCCATCACTCTTAGGGCCTCTAATAGATACTGATTCATCTTAGTGGCAATAAATTACTTCACTAAATGGGTAAAGGCAGCCTCATATGCCAATGTCACAAAAGTAGTCATATATAACTTTATAAAGTGAAACACCATTTTTTAATATGGGCTCCTTGTACAAATTATCATAAATAACACTTGTAACTTGAAAAATAATATGATATGAGTAGCATTCCTAGTTTAAAATCTAGTATCATAACTCAGTGCCATATTATCAAAAAATGAATGAGGTAGTCGAAGAGCCAATATGAACACTTAGAGAATAGTCAAAAAATAGCCAAGACTTATAAAGATTGGCATGAAAAGCTACCTTTCAAAGATTGGCATGAAAAGCTACCTTTCACGCTCCATGCATATTGAACTTCAGCTTAAGCCCCAGCAAGTGCTACCTTGTTTTTCATTTGTCTATAGGATAGAAGCCATCCTACCTATCAAAGTCGAGAACTTTTCTTTAAGAGTCTTAATAGATGTCAAACTTGAAAAATTTGAGTAGGTCAAGAACAAAGATGATCAGTTAAATCCCATCGAAGAAAAGTGATTGAAAGCTATTTACCACGATCAAATGTATCAAAGAAGTAAGATCAGAGCCCATGACAAAAATGTTTGCCCATATCGATTTCATAAGGGTAAACTATATGCTCAAAAAGATCCTCTCAATCCAGAAAGAAACCCAACATAAGTGGACCCTGAATTGAAAAAGATCTTATATCATGAAACAAGCCTTTTCTAGAGGGCACTGATCCTAACAAAAATGGATGGCAATGCCTTCTTAATCTAATTAATTAAGACTTTATCAAGATATATTATGCCTAAAGGATAAAATCGAAAGGGTGTCTTTATTAAAACAACTAGCATTGACCAAACCCAAACTGAAGCAAATCCTATCCAAATACCTATCAAGAAAACTCCAGTTAAATTTCACTCAATCTTGGCCATGTTAAATCAAATTCTGCTCAACTTCACCTTATATCAAAATAAACCTTGACCAAATCAAGCTTAACTTGAGTCTAAAGGGAATAGGGATATAAATACATGACTTAAGGCAATTGCAAAATAGCATGATGCAATCTTAAGGGTCTTTAGAAAATTGGCTCGCATTAGACATATTAATCATTCTAGAAAGATCTCGGGGTGCATCAGATGAAATATTTATTTCATGATTATTGGATACATTAAATCGTTAAAAATTTACTTGGTTGTCATCACATTTTTTTGTCAAATGTGAACCAAATTGTATCATTTCTCTTGTCATGAATGAAATACTATTTTATTTTTGTTAATACCTCTGTACATTTCATTTGCATTCCATAATGCTTGTTGTCACCATGTGCTCGCCTTTAAAACTTTGAATGATCCAAAAGGCACAGCACGCTCGACTTAAAAATAAACGATGGTTGGTTATGGTTGAGCCTTTGAGTTATCACATGATTGGGATTTGGATTAGGCATAATAATGCGAAGAAGAGGGAGACCGTCGGGTGAATCACTCATCCAACAAGTCTCGAATAGCTATCATGAAGTGTCCATAAACTTGGAGTCACCACGATCATTTTAGGCTAGGCAGAATCGGATGCCTATTAAAAATAATATTTCGAGTTACGAAACTCAAAACATCAATTTCATGGTTTACAAAGCCTAGAGATTCATTAGTTAGGTTTGGGAGTTAGTTACGCGCGGGGAAAGGTTAGCATCCTTATGACGCCTGAAATCGATACCTACTAATTATGTCTCACTTTGGTCTTGATTAAATCGATTCCATTTAGTCTTTATTTAGATATAATTCCCATGAAGTTTTGTAAATTTACATCTGGCTTTTTTTTAAGAAAATTATCTCACCTATGTGCCTAGAAGATGTGAAGAACATAGGAATTTTTAGGAAAACGATGTCCGAATTGGATTTAAAAATTTGAATCTTCCGTATTAGGCATTAGAGAGATACCAACACGGAAGATTGTCTTGTAAGTTTTATTAAAAAAACAAATTTTAAACATGAATATGTAACAATCACTACAAAAAGAAATAAGTTAGTAAGACAGAAAAAGAGAAATATAATAATACCATGAACAAGCAATCATAAAAGAAAAAACGTAAAAAGAAGGGGCAATCAAAATATATCTCATAATTGCCTTCGATTATTAAAGAATAATTGGGGTGACAAGTTTAGAGACCAGTCTGGATTCGGTGGTAATTTAAAGGACAAAAATCATTTTAATCAAAGCAGTCTTAGGCATCCGAAAAGAAAATTTTATGTTTTTTTAAGTAAAACAGGGTTGGTGTATCCCCTCGAATAGGCGAGGTTAGAGTATCCCTAAAGATAGAGTAAGGAAAATATTTAGAAAAAAAGAGAAAATTTGAGTTTTTAATTAAAAACAGGGTTGGAGTATAACCAAAATTGAAAATTTGTATAGCTTCAAATAAGGCTTAAGAATCTTAAAGGTGGATCTTATAAGAAAATTTAAGTTTTAAGTTGAAAATAGGGTTAGAGTATCCCTCAAAGTGATAGAGTTAGAGTATCTCCATTAGCAAAAATTTTAATATGGGGAAAGAGATATCTCATATAAAGTCATTTTTTATATTTTAGCTTTGACCCAAGTTTAAAGGGCTTGTGTTGTAGGGGAACCAATTGGGTGTATTTCGAGACATTCGAATGTTTCGATAAAAAGAGATTCAAAAATTAAGTTAAAAAATAAGGGATGACATCATGTCACCTCTTTTTTCAAATTTATTTTGGGTGCATCTGAAGGCTTTAAAGGGTAAACGAGGTACTGTTAGGATGGTAACTCGATAAGGTTTAATGTAAAAATATTTTTAAAAAACCCTAGAAATTTCTAAGGAAAATTAATTTTTGAAGTTAGGTCTGTTTCGACACCGGTAGCATGTGCAAGTAAAAGGGTATAATGGATATTGAAAAAATTGTTTTAGACATATCTGAAATTGTTAGATTACGAATAATACCTTTTTGGAAAGGGAATATTGTGAACTTTTTAAGCAAAATATTTCCAAATTTCATAAAAATCATTTCATGGGCCAAAATGGCTTAAACAAAATATTGCATGCCAATTCCAAGGGTTCTCGACAGCAAAGGTTCAAAAAATTATAACTTCTTCATCTGATATGGTCCGAGGGTAAAAAAGACACCTTTAGAAAGGTAATTTGGTGCCCTTTATGGGAAAAATATTATAAAAATCAAAGAAAATATTTTATGGTTCAAAAATAATTTTTAAAATTTAGACTTTTGTGCTGCCAAGATGAAAATAAGGGATTATTTGATTTTTTGGGTTCCTTAGTTCGAGCTTAAATTATGGACATTCGAATGTCCATAAAATAGGGAAAAGAATGACACGGCAAACAAGTTCATTCTACAATCCTGAAGTAGTTTGGGATGATGAAACAACCCATTGACCATGCCATAAAGGTGTGGAACTCAAGATCAAGGCTTAGTGTTTTTCAACTAAAAAAAGGGGTTTTCTTGCTTGAAAAACAGCATCTTTAAACTTGTTTCACCATGAATCCAATGCAAAAATATTTGTTTTATCCCCAAGATTGGAATACCAATTTCATGAAAACATTAAATCTATGCTATTCTTCACCTATCAGAGGTAGCATGAACTTAACTTAGGGATTTTTCTAAAAATCAAGTTCTTAAGGAAACAAACAAGCATTTTATTGTAGATGTCATAAATAAAATACAGCGCATACAATGATGAACATGGATTAAACATGTAAACATATGAGGATGACATTTTGGCATGAAAATGGGTGACAAGAATGCAAGAAGATGGCAAATAAGGTGCATGGAGATGATATGAACATGTTTAAATAAAAGAATGGATGTTGGAGTTGTCAAGACAGCATTTTTATTTCATAAGACTCCTTAAAACACAAGAAAATGTATGTACATACATAAGACATGTTAAGGTGGCCATTTAAGTATGAGATAGATATGTGAATATGGAAAAAACATAGCAAAAGATGCATGAACTAAGGCTATGTACTGATAAAAATGAAGTATAGCGAGTTTATATATCCAAACAACATCAAAATGTCAAGAGGGTCATTAACATCCTAAGACTACCAAAACAAAGACAACAATAATGCATTAGAGTCTTAGGAAGGTCATGGTAGCATGAAGGGATCACTATAATGAATTGGATGATCAAAACAAGAAATATATGGAACAAGGTAGAAAATAGACCAGCAACTTAAACTTTTCTCATTTCTTAAAGCAGTGACTTTAAGCTAAGTTTTTTTCGCTCTTTTTGCTATTATTTAGCAAGAAAAGGATGAAAGGAAGAAGCTTTCTGAAAATATGGTTGCCGGTGGGGTGTTTTGAGGGTGAAAGTATGTGAAAGGTTGAGTTTTTTAAGGCTTTCTAGCGGTGGTTTTAGGGAGCAACGGGAATGGAAGATGGTTGAGGGTGAAAGGTAATGGAATAGTGTTCTTGGTGAGTTTTTGGAACTGGGGATTGCTGGAGGATTTTCTTGGGGATGGATGGAGTCTTTTCTCAAATTGTTGGAGAGCTTTTTTTTTTTGAAAAATGGTTGAAAGGTTTTTTTTTGAAATAGTTGGAAGTCCCCTTTTAAATTCAATGCATAGCCAATGCCCTTAAAAGACAAAGCAAGGGCATTTTTAATCTTTCTCTCCTGCACCAAGGGACATCTCCAACTATGATGCTAATTGGTTCTGCCACGTCGAGCAAGGAGATAGAAAAGCTGTGACAACATGCAACTAGAGATATGCCTATGATGCCCTTTTACAACCATATATCTTTTGAAAGTGACCTTTGTCATTGGTTGTTTAGGCTCCAAAAATTTGTTTGAATCCAACCATAAGCCCATAGTTGAGGTTTGCAATGATTTATGATAGTTTCTTGATGCAAAAACATGTTTAAATCGAGTTTTCGAAGGCAAAAAAGTAGCTTGAGCTAGGCAAAAATGCCTTGGTGCATCGATGCAAAATATCTTGCATCGATACGTAAGGTACTTTTTACCTGTGAGTATCGATACTAAGAGCAAAAAATTTTTCTAGTCTCGAGACTTTGAGGCCTGTATTGATATTCCATGGATTTGTATCGATACTCAAGCTTGTGTATCGATACATTTTGCCAAAATCAGAACTTTAGCTACTACTAAGGTCTGTATCGATACAAACATGTTAGCTATCGATACCACATCTTAGGTATTGATACCAAACCCTCTTGCAATGATACTACAGGTGAAAATTCAAGTTTTTGGTGTTGTAAAACCTCATATCAATACTTATGCACCAATATAACTTGCACATACTTATGGTTTCTCGATTTTCCTCAACTTGGTCACAAATAGTGGGAAATTGATTCATGTACTCATCTGAATAACTCTGGTGACACCAAAAAAAATAGCCTTTGATGCCTTATTTTACATTTTTCTTCAATATGACCTATAAGCATTTTAGACTTTCCTAAAAAGATTTTCTACCTGATGACACGACACCCTATAATTATCCTCCAATTTTTATTTTTATTTTTTTTATTTTATCATCTTTCACCTAAGTCCTAGGATGCCAAAAACTGGCCGGAACAAAATAAGGTGTCTACAATTATCATTTAATTGATAACATTTGATAATCGAAAAAAATTTCCATCAGGATTTCTTGACAATTCATCAAAATGATGAAGAAAGCACAATAGCTCTACTTACACCTTGATTGTTAAGATCATGAATTCCCCACATTTAATACCTACCCGTCATAACAATTCTTAAATCCCAATGTCAACAGTCATGAAAGACTATCAAATTAAGCCAAGCCAAACTAATGTAAATTAGTCAAAAATCACATCAAGACTCAAACATAACACAAACTGGTGAAGACACAAATAGTCACCTCACCTCAAATTGTCAATAAACCCATTAACCCTATAAAAAAAATCATCAAATATCCAAGTCAAAAAACATGAATCTTCACCCTGTTAAAAGAACCCATCTAGTATCTCAAGTCATGAAAAGAATTAACCAAGCACCAGGTTACCCAAAAGGTCATGATCTTAAAGCACAAAAAGTCTAAAGTCAAGACCTCAAGCTATGGCATCAGAGAAACAATTGCAAGAGCTCTCAATCAAGAGATGACTCATAATGGCTATTCCCATATTAAACTTTATGTCACGATCATGTAATTATATCATTAAGAAAGTTGCACTTGCATCATCACACATCACTATGTATTCATATTGACATGGCATAAGATCATCTTATTAGCATTGCATCAAGCAGAATTTGTTAAGCCTTGAAGAACTTTAGGGTAAGAATCTTTGACGTTGAAAATAAGACAGTCATCAGGTAAGACCCTTATCTTTCTAAGATAATGGATTATCAAAAGTCAAAGCCCAATGATACTAATAAGCTAGTTTTGGCTAATTCTCCTATGTCAGAAGAGTTTGGCCCAATAACGCTGGTAGGTTGGACTCAGTTAATTGGCCTTTGTTATTCAAAAGATTCAAGCCCAATCATGCCGACAGGCTAGTTTCAGCTAATTGGCCCTTGCTATTCAAAAGAGTTAAACCCAATGATGCCAGTTGGCTAGTTCTGGCTAATTAGCGCTTACCATTCAAAAATTTAAGCTCAGTGATGCCAGTAGGTCAGCCCCGGCTAATTAGCCTTTGTCTTTCAAAAGTCTAAGCCCAATGACATCAATAGGTTAGTCCTACCTAATTGGCCTATATCATTGTGTTAAGCGAGTCCAAACCTAGTGATGTTAGTATATTTTGATCCATCCCTAAGCTACGAAAGATCAAAATTTTTAAAACCCAATCCAAACATTATTTGCATAAAAATCCCTATGTTCCTTGCACTTATGAGGAGCATAAGTGATATAATTTTCTTTAAAAACCCGGATCTACAAGTTTGCAAAACTTTATGCATCAAAGGGAATTATTTCTAAATGATGACAAAAATGGAACCGATTAAGCCGAGACTGAAGTGAGACATAGTTAGTGGGTATATATTCTAGGCGTTGTGGGGGTGCTAATCCTTCCTCATGCGTAACCAACTCCCGTATCCAACCAATGAATCTCTAGACTTTGTAGACCTTAAAATTGATGTTTCATGCTTTGTAACTAGAAATATTATATTCAATAGGCATCCGATCTTGCCCAACTTGAAATGATCAGTGGCAACTCCAAGTTTATGGCCACTTCGTGGTAGCCATCCAAGACTAGTTGGATAAGCGATTCACTCGATGGTCTTTCCCCTTCATATTGTTATGCCTAACCTAAATCCTAATCAAGGGATAACTTAAAGGCTCGACCATGACCAACCCTCATTTACATTTAAATCGAGCATGCTAAGCCCCTCAAATAGTCTGAAATTTTAAAAGTGGGCACGTGGTGACAACCTTGTAGCTCCACTTGGGAGCTAGAGAGTTAGGCCTATGACTAGTTATTTTTATTCAGTTTTTGGTTTTTTAGCCTTTATAATTATTTAGAAATAATTCCCTTCTATTTTATCTACTAATCTTTATCTTTTATGTTTTGTCTTATGATTGTTAGGGATTGTTTACTCTCGAATAAATAGCAACTTGAATAAGTATGGTAATATGGGAATAAAATAAAAGGTTTGATTGTTTCCTTGACACACACCGTACACTTGCATTTGCACTAAATTTCCACCAAACATCATGGTGTGGTAAGTATCCTAATTATTAGGAGGAAATAAGCCATCCACCACCTTCATGAGTAACCCTAGGCATAAGCATGGCAAGACCTTACTAGGTATAAATTACCTATGTCTCTTGTAAGTACCCTTCTGTATTTGCATAAAGAAGTACATCCACCGGATTGAGCCCATTTTACCAAACCCATGAGAAGCCTAGGATCAGAGTACATCAGTTGTTCTTATCAGATGAAGGAGCTATTCGAATATCGAAACAGGCATCAATTTAAACCCATATAGTGAACACTACGAGCTAAACCATGTCAAACCATACCAAATGATGCTAGAATAACCCAAAGAGTAGGATCACTTGGGGAAACATTTTTTACCTTTACTCTTATATGCCATAGTTATATGGGCAATGACGGGTGAATGTTGTCACCCGTGTTTGTCATTTTACTTTCATGATTATTCTTTTAGTAAATGCCATTACGTTCGATGGTAAATCCTTTTTAATAAGTGGGTAAGGACAAGCAAATGCCATTTCCTGCAATGCCATCTTAAAATAGTTACATCTGACTGAAATAAGCCATCGTGCTACCTGAATGATGGCTTAGCATGTACTTAATATTGATTGTGATGAACGAACGTCACTATTTAAATGGTCAGTCTTGTCCTAACAAGGTATCATATTACTTTGTGATGAGGCAATTTTAATGCGAGCATGCCATTATGTTGTCCGTTTAATACCTTAACATTCATGATCATCATGTCTGCCCCTAGGCATCGTACTACCTATTCTCAAGGCAAATTTTGTGATACACTTTTGCTGCTATTCTTTCATTTCTTTATCTTTTACCTATTATTTTATATTATAATAACTTTCGTATTGGTTAACAACCCATCCCCTTTTTTATTTTCTTTTTCACGTATGCATCTTTTCATCCTAAACACCATCACTATGGGGTAATTGGTCAATGGTTTAGTGTTCATCAAAGGGCATCTATCATGAAGCAACAGTCCACTTCAGAGTTGAAGCCTTTTGTGGAAGTCTGAGCATGGTTAGAATGCCGATAGCATGAAGATGGAGACATCCTTAAACCAGGGTATGTCTCAATAGTGCATGAAAGGATCAAGATAGGGTACCATCAAAATAATTGGCAAGTTTCGAGGACTATATGGACCAGTTAGGACAATACTGAAAGGGAATTATTCCCTAAGAGATATGAAGACATCACTTTTTTGCTTTACCTCTATTTGGATGTCAACTTGTTACAAGCAACATCTTAGTTTTGGTATCTAGCATATCGGTGTTTCACTTTTAATCATGAAGATTTGGTCCCCACGGTTGATGAATACACTATGTTACTCAACATTGGGAGAGTAAAGGTTGATAAAATTACTACAAGGCTTTGAACCCTCTAACTTTTAAGAAAAGATTAGCTCAGATCCTCAGGGCAACAGAGTCTTGGATCAAGATTTATTTCCAAACAAAAGGGAACAGTAAATGCATCTCATTGGCTAGTTTGAAAGAAACAATGGCAAGTACCATTGACATCCAAAAAATCCAAGATATCTACACTTTGGTGATATATGGTTTGGTTATATTCCTAAAGACATTAGGCTATGTTGAAGCTATGGTAGCAAATATCTTTCCTCATTTGTGCTACAACATTAATCCTAAACTGGCCATCATTGCCAAAACTATTTGAGCCCTTAATTTTTGTAAGAAAATGGGTACGGGCCATTTCATCGGATGTGCATTGCTCCTTCACATTTTGCCCGTCAATTACTTTTATCTCGAAGAAAGTTGGATGTCATACAATTTTTTACCCAACTTTAGCCCTATCTCCAAGGAACTTGAGAAAGAACAACCTCAAGATAAATCTGAAGAGAAATAGGTCTAGAAATTTTGAAACCTTAAGGTGGAAAAGGTAACATGGGAGGCCTTTTGGTTTTCCCCATAAATGGTCATATACCGATGCAGAGATTAAAGTTGTGTGCTACTAATAGGATTATAAGGAACCACTACCTACATACCCTTTTTAGTCATTCAACAATTCTAGTGCCATCAATTCATCCCTTTTGTCTAATACCTAGAGTTGTAGGATTTCAACAATGGTGAGCCCGATTACAAGTCAAAAGTTCAACTAGCCTTTCATGCATGGAAACAAATTCACCGCATAGAGAGATATTGGAGAATGAGTAGTATGACCCCAGGATATGATGAATGGAGGATCTGTCACATTAATGATGCCTTGGCCCTGTTTGGTACTGGGACATCATAAATACTAGTTGATGAATTTCTCTCTAAGATTGAATTGCTCAAGCGAGAGTTCGACAAGAAAAGATGACCTTTGCTAAGGAGATTACCCAATTAAAGAAGAAAAATAGTCGATTAGAAATAAACTTCTACCTTCGAGATGGCCAAGTAAACAGGGTTGTCAAAGAGAAAAACCATCTCAAAGAGGATCTCAAGAGTTTGAAAAAAGACTATGTGGCCCTTAACAGAGCAAGCAAGTCCCAAAAACTTGGAAAGTCATTAGTTGAGTAGAGGACAGAAACTACTACTCTCAAGAAAGAACTACATTAATGGAGAAAAGAGGGCTAGGTTCAATAGGGAAAAGCATGTTAAAATCTGTGCTCTTGCATTAACTTATCGATGAAAGAGCAAACGGTTAAAAGCTCGAGTCCAAGATTTGAGAGCAAACCAAGCTAAAAATGAAGCTCTAACACTCAGAATTCAAGATTTAGAGCATTTTCTTCAAGCTCGCTAAGACCAAGTCAATGCATTAGTGAGAGCCTCTAAACAATGAGAGCAAGAATGGCTTCAAGTGGTTGATCACGCATAGTAAAACTATCAGGACCATCATTGCCATCTTATTGAGCAGATTCAGATAGCTCAGTTGGAGGCTAAAAACATGATGGATGCAGCCCAATCCCTGACACATGATATCTTGCCCATTGGAGTGCATAAGTAAGACTTGTTGTATTTCTTGGACCATGTAATCAGGCAATGTAATCATGATAGGCATTTTTGAATGAAATTATGTGTAATCGAGACATTTTGTTGCTTTAATAAAATAAGCTATTGATGGAGATACCCTTTAATCCAATTATCCTTTTTGCATTTGCATAACTAACCTAATTCTTTTGTTGCTTTAGTCATTTATTTATCTTCGTGATTGCATATTCACTCTTATTGCATCAAACATATGCATGAACATATCATAAAAGCCTAATCTAGTAATAATTTAAGGTGAAGGTGTTTTAAAACATGTAACTTATAGTTTATCATCGTATAACACTAGCAATCATCAAAAAGTGATGGAAAATGATCAATAAGCCCGCATTAGAAGACTTGAACTCATGTATAAGGAGTCTCCAAAGCAATGACTTCATAGCAAATGAGGAACACCAAGCTCAGATTGATGAACTAACCAAGTTGTTGTCTGAAACATTGAAGGAAAAAGGGCAGACAAGCACAGTCAATGCCAAAAAAAAAAATCTACCAATCCTGAAAGCAGTTTAAATGGTTGTACCGAAGCCACCAATGCCCAAGAAGAGGCATTGCATGGGCAACATCCTCTGGTAGCAAACATCCCATCAACTCAGCCATTCATTTACATTAATCCTCCAATAGCATTCCATTTGATTCAAGGATTTCAAGGCAAAAGCTTTTCACAGGCAAGGCCTATAGTCCCAGACCTCAATAAGCAAATGGAGCAAAAGAAAGCAAAGAAGTCCTCAAAAAATGATGAAGACTTGAACAAGTATCAGTCACTAGAGAAGTGCCTTCAAGCTATTGAAAGAAGTGACAAAATTGGGATCATGGACGCGAAGTTGTTAGGGCTTGTTTCCAGTCTTGTCATCTTACCTAAATTTAAAGTACTAGATTTTGTAAAGTACAATAGGACTACCAACCCTACTACCCATCTTTGTTTTTACTATTAAAAATTGGTTAGGTATGAAGAAAATGAAAAACTACTAATTCATTACTTTCAAGATAGTTTGATTGGGGTAGTTATCCGATGGTGCATAGAGCTTGACCTTACAAGAATTCGTACATGAGCGGACCTAGCTCGCGCTTTCCTTGATCAATTTAAGCACGTGTCTAATTGGGCCCTATATTGTCATTCCCTCATGAACATGGAAAAGAAAACCTCTGAGAGCTTCAATCAATATGCTCAGAGGTAGAGAGAGAAGATAACTCAAGTTCATCCTCTTTTCATTAAACAAATGGTAGTCATGTTTGTCGACACCCTGCAAACTCCCTACTACAAAAGGCTGGTAGGAAATGCTACAAAAAATTTTGTTGATATAGTTATATCAGGTGAAATGATTAATACAATTAAAAGTGGCAGGATATCCATTGAAGAATTATCTGGGTCAGTCAAAAAGTTGATGAATAAGAGAAAGGAGAAAGAAGTGAATGTCATTAACGATAGTCATGCTAGATTCAATCAAAATCCACATCAAGCGAAGGTCGTGTACCTTTCAAACATGTTGAATCAAGGTTTTACCCCTTACTCATCCGCACCATAACTAGTTCATGCTACTGGTTTCCTCCAACAATGAGCCTTGCATCGAATCCTATTCAAAATGCAACCCAGAGTGCACAAGCTTGCAATATGAACAATGCAAGAGCTCCAAACAATCAACAAGCACCTTGAGAATGGAAGCACTTTGAGCCACTCCCTTACTCTTATAAAAAGATCTAATCTCATCTATTGGTAGATCAACTAGTGGCCCTAGTATTCACAAACCCAAGATCACCACTTACGATGAGAATGCCTACTATGAGTACCACGCTAGAGCACAAGGTCACTCTATTAAGAATTACACCTGGTTTAAGAGAAAGGTATAGGGTCTACTAGAAAAAGGAGTGATCAAGGTCGATCAAGGGCCTGGACTAAATGTTGGAGCCAATCTACTCCCTAATCATGTTGAATCAAGAGTGAATGCGATAATTGATGGGAAAGGTCGTTGGATCAAAAGAAGCATTACAGAAGTCAAAACCTAAATGAACAAGGTCTAGAAAGCTTTCATGAAAGTTAGAATAGTATCAGATGTTAAAAATCAAAGCATAAATGCTACTGAAACATTTTACTGCCACTACGATCAAGGGCACGATTTTCAACACTGTCCATCATTCTTAGAAATAGTCCAAGGGATGATAGACTGGTCCGAGATTAAGTTTTATGGGTGGGGTGAACACATTAATCCATCTATTAATGCCACAGATAAGGAAAGGCCTACTGACAATTGGATCTTAAGTTATTTGTCTCTTATGGACATGGAAAAGAGAGCTGATGAAAGTTTTAGGCAGTGTTTCAAGATGGATAGAGGAGGCTACCCAGATTCATCCCTTATTGATGAAAAAAGAGATGATTGTCAGATTCATCGACAAATTGCAAGCCCTTTATTATGAAAAGGTAGTGAAAAGCTTCCCAAAAAGCTTTACGAACATAGTTGTACTTTGTAGGATGATTGATGAGCCTATCAAAACTAAATTAGGTAAAAATATCTGCGAAGACAAAAGGAAAAAATAAAAGCTAGTCAACAAATGAAATTTAGCATTAAAGCTAATTCATTTTAAACTTGTACCGAGTTAGATCTAGGTAAAATGGTTGTTGAAGAGAACTACGAAGTTGTAGAAGACATAGAAAAAGTCAGAACGCTAATGAATTTGGTTTGGCAAATCTAGTGCAAGCTAAATTCCTTAATGCAGCTCAAAAAATAATGACTTCTGTGATTTCGATACTGTTTATGGCAACACTCTTTAAACATGTAAAGAGTTTCACGTTATGGTTCAAATGATGATAATGATGATAGCATCGAATTCTATGCTAAAAAATGAACCCAGCATATCGAGTCTCAAATGCAATACTATCTATCAACACTATGGAAAAAGAAAAAGCAATCCACTTTGCGAGGTTGGGAAACTGTTGATCTTGTTTGATAATCAACCAACAGCCAAGCTCTTATTTGTCAGTTTGCATCCAAGATGATCATTCAGCTTCCATCCTTTTTCCCTTATAAAGAAAATAAAGTAGTTCCTTGGAATTATCAAAACAAAACCTTGATCACTAGTGAATCTAGTCAGCAAGCTACAAATATTGACCTTTTAGGGGTAAGCAGCTTCACTCAGAATGGCAGATGTTACACCCTAGTTCAACATCGAGAAGTGAAACTCAGCAAAAAAAATGCTAATCATGGTCTTCAAGCACTAAAGTTTACAACCAAAAACTCAAATCCAGTAGTTATCAAGGATCAATAAGTGAGAATGAAGCTACAAAATTCCTTAAGTTCATCAAACACAGCGAATATAGTATCCTCGATCAGTTGAACAAGTAACCTACCAAGATATTTATGTTGTCACTACTGTTAAATTTGAAAGCTTATAAGAATACCCTTTTCAAGGTTTTGAATGAGGGTTATGTCCCTTCTGACATCTTTATAGGTCCGTTGGATCACTTAGTGAGCAACATCACTGCAAACAATTGCATATCTTTCAGCGATGATAAAATCTCGCAAGAAAGAAGAGGAAACTATAAAGCACTTCACATCACCACATACTGTAAAGGCATTACATTACCTAAGTTGCTCATTGATAATGGGTTAGTTTTAAATGTAATGCTTGTGTCATTTTTAAACAAGCTCCCCATTAATGCATCTTATATCCAGAATAGTAATATAGTTGTGAAAACATTTGATGGAATATTTAAAAGAGTTATGGGAAACATCACCATTCCACCCCAAATAAGCCTATGTACTTATGTGGTTGACTTCCATGTGATGGATATTACTCCATCATACAACTACTTATTAGGAAGGCCTTGGATTCATTCTATAGAGGCAGTACCATCATCATTGTACCAAAAGTTAAAGTTCATCATTGAGAACAAAGTTATTAGTATCATATGAGAATAAGATATCATTGCTGCTACCTCAACTGATGCCCCATATGTCAAACCTGATGAAGATATCCCAAAGTCCTTTGTCCAATCCTTTGAGTTCATCAACTTAACTTATGTCAAGGAAGGGTTACCAATGGTTAAGCCTTACCTATCAAAGAGCACTCAAATGGGTTTAAAGTTAACTATCGACAAGGGTGCCCAAGCTGGAAAAGGACTTAAAAAATGCCTCCAAGGGGTTGCTAAAGCCTTGAAAGTTGTTAACCAGCTTGACAAAAGAAGGTTGGGATTCAAGCCTAGTGCATAGCAGAAAAAAGAACAAGCTTAGATGAACCATGAGAAAAGAATGACCCATTTGTCAGGATAAGACGTGAGGTATGAACCGATGTTATTTCCACCACTTTGAGAAAAATTTTGCCTAGGAGGACGAATGAATACTGGCTCCGCTAATGCTATGCTTATATTAAATAAGGCATTTGGGGATTTCTCTATCAATGCAATTGATGAGTCAGAGATGTTAGCAATAAGCCTAGAGATTGGTTTGTGCCCTCTGAGATTTGTTTTGAGTGTTTGGACTGAAATTGAGATTCCTATACAATTTAAGCTTATTTTAAAGTAATGCTATAAACTAAACTTACATGCTTCCACTCGAAGGCATTGTAAGATCCTTTGTATGGGCATCTTTTATTAAGTGTTATCAGTGAAAATGACTGAGCATTATGCATTTCATCCTTTGTGTTCATAGTTCTTGCCAACTCTCATACTTTTCTCTACATATTTTTCTGCCTATACATGAAAGTGGCATGAATGCTCACACTAAGACTTCAAAAATCAATTTTGAATAGCCAATCTATGTTGATGAGGTCGACTCTAAAAAAAATTCTGAAGAGAACCCCATGCCTGCAAAGCTACTGAGACTAATTGAACAGGAAGAAAAATAGATATTACCTCATGAGGAATCCACTGTAACCATAAACCTTGGAATGGAAGAAAACCTAAAAGAAGTTAAAATAAAAACCTTCATAAAACCATCAACTTGAGCTAAACTGATAAGTCTCCTTCAATAATATTGAGATGTGTTTGCTTGGTCCTACCAAGACACCTCTGGATTGGACACCAACATTGTGGTCCATAAACTTCCCCTGAAACCTAAGTCTAAGCCCATACAACAAAAGATCAAAAGGATGAATCCTAAAATGCTTCTGAAGATCAAAGAAGAAATAAAAAACAATTTAAAATAGGATTTCTCGAGGTAGCCAAATATCCTGAATAGGTAGCTAATATTGTTCCAATTCTAAAAAAGGATGGTAGAGTGCGAATGTGTGTGGACTACAAGGACTTGAACCGAGCTACTCCTAAGGATAAATTTTCTCTACCTCACATTGATACCTTAGTAGATAACACTGCCAAAAACGCACTATTTTCCTTCATTGATGGGTTTTCAAGATATAACCAAATCAAAATGGTGGCTGAAGCATGGAAAAGACCACTTTTGTAACCATGTAGGGTATTTTCTACTACAAAGTGTACCTTTTAGGCTCAAAAATGCTGGGGCAACCTCTTAAAGAGGGATAGGAACATTATTCCATGACTTTATGCATAAAAAAATAAAGGTCTACATGGATGATATGATCGCCAAATCACCAAAAGAGAGTGAACATGTTGCCAACCTATGAAAACTCTTCAAACGACTGCGTAAATATCAACTTAAGTTGAATCCTACCAAATGCACATTCGATGTTACATCTGATAAACTATTAGGCTTCATTATGAGCAAGGAAGGAATAGAAGTTGATCTCGATAAGCTCAAGGCCATCCAAAATTTGCTGCCACCTCAAACTCAAAATGAAATAAGAAGTTTCTTGGAAAGGTTGAACTATATAGCCCAATTCATATCTCAATAAATGGACAAATGTGATCCAATCTTTTGGCTACTTCAAAAACAAAATCGTGGAGAGTAGAATGAAGAATGCCAAGAAGCTTTCAATAAGGTTAAACATTACTTTTTGAACCTTCTGGTACTTGTGCCACCAATGCCTGACTGACCATTAATCTTGTATATATTAATTTTTGACAAGTCGATGGGTATGTATTAGTTAAACACAATGAGTCAGGCAACAAGGAGCAAGCTTTACTACTTGAGCAAGAAGTTCACAGAATAAGAAAATAATTATTCATTTATAGAGAAGCTATGTTATTCTTTAACTTGGACGGCATGGAGGCTGGAAGTGAAGATAATACATGCTGTACCCACTACGTGGCTAATCGCTAAAATCGATGACATCAAGTATTTATGCGAAGCTCCTGCCTTGTCAGGGGGGTTAGCTAGGTGGTAAGTCTTGCTTTTTGAGTATAAAATTATGTACATAAATCAAAAAGCCATCAAGGGTAGTGCAATAGTGGATTTCTTGGCAAGTTGGGCAACAGATGACTATCAGCCTTTAGACTTTGATTTTCTTAACAAAGATTTGATGTGCATATTTGAGGCAGAGAACACTATCGAGTGTGACTTATCTTGGAAAATGTACTTCGATGGAGCTTTAAATGCATTGGGGTATGGAATTAGGGCAATTCTTATCTCACCTGATGGAAACCACTACCTTTTTACTGCAAGGTTGAATTTTAATTATACCAACAATATAGCTGAATATGATGCCTATATCATAGGACTCCAAGCAGCCATTGAAAGGGGCATTCAAATGCTATAAGTATTTGGAGATTCAGCCTTTGTCATTTACTAACTGAAAGGAGAATAGCAAATGCATGATGCTAAATTGATCAATTATGGTAATCTGATCTCGAAATTTAGAAAAGAGTTTAATGATATTAGCTTTCAGCATCACCTCAAGAAGAGAACTAAATTGTTGATGCCTTAGCCACCTTATCATCTATATTCAACGCCAATCAAGAATCGGACATGACTTCTATTAAAATGAATATCTATACAGCCCCAACACATTATTAGAATGTTGAAGAAGAGAAAGATAGCTTGCCATGGTATCATGACATCCTTCAATACATCAAGGATCAATGATACCTAAAAGATGTCATTGAAATGAATAAGAAAACCGTCTGATGAGTAGCTGCGAGCTTTATTTGGGATGGTAGGATTTTGTGTAAGAAAGGCGGGGATTAGATGCTACTTTGATGCGTGAATGCCTCTGAAGCCAAAAGAATACTTAAAGAAGTTTATGAAGGAATTTGCAATACACATGCTAATGGACATCGAATGGCCCAACCAGTCATGTGATCAGCTACTATTGGTTGACTCTTAAAAAGGATTACATTTACTATGCTAGAAAGTGCCACAAGTGTCAAATCTATGCTGAAAAAATCCATGTCCCACCAACACCTCTGCATGTTATGATAGCTCCACGGCCTTTTTCTATAAGAGGCATGGAGATGATCGGACCGATGACCCCTAAGGCTTTCAACTGGCACCATTTTATTTTAGTTTCTATCGATTATTTCACCAAATAGGTAGAGGTAGTTTCTTATGCCAATGTCACCAGATTTATTGTATGCAAATTTATGAAATGGGACATCACTTGTAGATATGATCTTCCCGAACAAATCACTATTGATAATGCACGTAACCTGAAAAAGAAAATGATGCAAGCAATCTACTTTCGGTTCAAGATTTAACATTGAAACTCTATCCCAAACCATCCGAAAATGAATGGGGCAGTTGAAGCAGCCAACAAGAATATTAAGAATATAGTTGAAAAGATGGCTAAGACCGACAAAGATTGGCATGAAAAGTTATTTTTTTTGCTTTACATGCTTATTGCAGAACAGTATGAACTTCCATGGGAGATACCTCATTCCCCTAAGTCTATGGCATGGAAGCTATCCTACCTATTAAGGTTGAAATTCCTTCACTCAGAGTTTTAATGGAATCGCAACTTCAAGGTCGAATGGATTAAAAATCGATATGAGTAGCTCAATCTCATTGAAGAAAAAAAATCAAAGCCATCTGTCATGGGCAGATGTATCAAAAGCATATAATGAGAGCCTATGACAAAAATGTCCATCTTCATTAGTCTTCGAGAAGGTGACTTAGTGCTCAAATAATTCTCCTAATCCATAAAGATGCTCAAAAAAAATGGAACCCAAATTAGGAAAGGTTGTATATGGTGAAATGTGTATTTTCTGAAGGAGACTTAATCTTAGATGACAGTGGCCTACCTAACCTTGTGAACTCTGATTCTGTTAAAAAATACTATGCTTAAAAGGATTTTAGGATGAACATCCTAAAGGGTATCCTATTTCTCTTTCTCTTTCTTTTTCCAATCTCTAAAAAAAACAGCTTAAATTGAAAACTCAAGAGGGCAACTTAAGTGACCAGACCCCTTTACTTAAACTAACTCAAGCCTAAACCATCACTAGCCTAAAGCCAATTTTCCCTACATTTGCAACCTTGATCAAGATGCCAAATGATAACCTAATCCACCTGTACTGATCAACTCCAATAAATCTTATCCATACTTGCACTCAAAAAATAGAAACTACCAAACTTTGAGGCCTCTATCCCACATAGGGCAATCTAAGGAATTTTCTCGTAACTCGGTCAACACCATAAGGATTAATCGCTCAAGAGAAATCTTTGAAAGCACTCAGTGGAGAATTCATGTCATCAGTATCAGGGCCAATCAACTAAGAAGGCTTCTCATATCTTTTTTATATTTCAAAATCTCAAAAGTCTGTCATAGCTTGCACCTTTTTTCTTTGAATGAAATACAATTACTTGATTTATCGTAAAATCTTTCCATATAAATTTCATGTTGCATCATGTTTATCAGTTAATTAATAATGCTTCATAAATATAATAGGATTTTCCTAGCATTACTTGGAAAGATGGAACTTTGCAAGAATTTTTGTTTTATGTCTAAAGACTAAGAATAAACTCTTGGGGCCATAATCAGTTTGGTTTTGGGACCTCATATCTTAAAAATATGCTTAAAACCTCTTTCTAGTAAACTTTAGCCTAAAGACAAAAGGCCAAAGTTCTTTTCAAACTATCATCCTTAACCATAATTTAGAACAATCCAACCAGACCACTAAAGACACCATTCGAATCATAATTAGCAAAGTGGAATCCTTCATACTCACCAAATTCAATGCAATAAAAGTTTCCATGCATGAGCTGTCTAAACTCAAGACCGTCCTCCACATTTACAAACCTTTTGTACCTTCAAATGGTAGCTTTTACATTCAAAGCCTCTAGAAACCTGAAGTAAGATTGATAAAACCCTGGGAAAAAAGCCACTTTACCAAACTTGTGAAAGAGCAAATAGCCAAAGAAGGCCAAAATTGACCACCGAATTAGGTTTTTAAAACCATCACTCTTGCATCATTTAGACAGGCACTTGCATCCCCATGCATTACATAGCATCTAACATCTTATAGGTACTAGCTCCCATATACAAAAATCAAATGTGTAGAGAACCTAAGGTACAATTTCTTATTTTTAAAAAACCTTGAAAGGCCTTAAGTAAGTATTTTTGACCTTACGAGCTCATTGACATTCATCCAAGAGAGGTATCTAAACTCATTTTCTTATAGTCCTCAAAGAACAAGGCATCTTTTTTTTACCTAGCACAAAGCATACATAAGTTGGTGGCATCCATCTACCTTAGTCTAAAAAAAATGGATATCTTTTCTTACCTACCACAAAGCCCACACAAGCTCTTCAGTCCATAAAAAGCTGGATGCTTATTAAGATAAAGCCCACAAGCTAGTGGCAACTATCTACTTCAGTCCATAAAGAGTTGAACACTTATTGAGTCAAAGCCCACATAAGCTGGTGGCATCTATTTACCTTAGTCCATGAAGAGTTGGATGCATTTTCTTACCTACCACAAAGCCCACATAAGCTGGTGGCACTTGTTTATTGTAGTCTATGAAAAGTTGGATGTCTTTTCTTACCTACCACAAAGCCCACACAAATTGGTGGCACATGTTTACCTTAGTCCATGAAGAGTTGGATATCCTTTCTTACCTACCACAAGGCCCACACAAGCCGGTGGCACTTGTTTACTTTAGTCCACAAAGAGCTGGAAGCCTTTTCTTACCAACCACTAGGCTTACACAAGCTGGTGGTACTTGTTTACCATAGTCTAGCTCTTACCTATGATAAAGCCCACACAAGTCGGTGGCACTTGTTTACCTTAGTCCATGAAGAGCTGGACACTTTTTTTTACCTACCACAAAGCCCACAAAACTGGTGGCACCTACCTACCTCAGTCCACAAAGAGCTAAAACTTATTAAGTTAAAGCCCATACAAGCTAGTGGCACCATGTTAACCTACATCAAAGCTTACACAAACTAGTGGTATCTATCTTTGGTTAAATAAAAAAAAAAAAAAAACCCAGTAGAAAGGCCAAACCCTTCGAAACTCATCAAAATTTTCTTTTTTGCAAGTATATTCAACCTATCTTGACTAATACTTATAGCTTTTTGCTTCTCTGCAGGCACACATAACCATCATCCTACCCAAACAAAATGATGTCTACTTGTCTTTACCCTATTCCTAATACTTAGCAACGGCCAAATAGGGGTAACTATAGATACCTTATTTTGTCTGGGCTAACTTTTGGCATCCAGAACTTAATTGAAAGATGATAGAACCAAAAAATAAGAAATATAAACTAGGGGCAACTGTCAGATGCAGTGTCGCTAGGCACTATAGATGACATGACGTCAGGCGAAAAAATTTTTTTGGGCATTAACGGCCATTTTTCATGGTATTACTAGAGTCATTTAGATAAGTATACGAATCTATTTTTCATTATTTATGACCAAGTTCAGGTAAGTCGAGAAGCCACAGGTATGTGCAAGATATATATTGGTACATGAGTATTGATATAAGGCTTTTACACCACTAACAACTTAAATTTTCAACTGTAGTATCGATACAATAGGGTTTGGTATCGATACCTAGCATGTTTGTATCGATACGACCTTGGCAGTAACTAAAGCTATGATTTTTGAAAAAAGTATTGATACACAAGCATGAGTATCGATACAAATCCATAGAGCATCGATACAGGCCTTTAAGCCTTGACATTGGAAATAATTTATTGCTCTTAAAATCAACACACACTACATTATATCAATACTCATGGGTAAAAAATTGCCTTGTGTATTGATACAACATGTTTTGTATCGATACACCAAGGCATTTTTGCCTAGTTTGAACCATTTTTCAGCCTTCAAAAATCTAATTCAAACACGCTTTCTTCCAGCAATAAACCATCATAAAACATTGCGAACCTCGATTTTGGGCTTGTGATCAGATTTAAATAAATTTTGAGAGCCCAAATAATAATGACACTTTCATAAAATATATGGTTGTAAGAAGGCATGGCAAGCATATCTCCAGCTATAGCCTGTCACAACCTTTCTGCCTCTCTGCTCAGCACGGTAGAACCAATAGAAAGAAAAGGGAGTTTCTAACTACCTCAAAAAAATCTCTCTCCAACAATTCTTAGAAAAAAAACACTTTCCAAAAATTCTCCCAAAAACACTATTCCAATGCCTTACACCCTTAACCTTTTTTCCTTCTTGTAACTACCCCAAACCACCACTAGAAGACCTTCAAAAACTCAACCTTTCAAACACTTTCACCCTTAATACACCCCACCAGCCACCATATTACCAGAAAGCTTCTTCCTTTCAGCCTTTTCTTACTAAATAATAGTAAAAAAGGGGAAGAAACTAAGCTTAAAGTTATGACTTTAGGAAAGGAGAAGAAGTTTAAGCTTTTTTGGTATATTTTCTACATTTTTTCGTACATTTTTTATTTTTATCATCTACACCATTTTAGTGAACCTTTTATGCTGCCATGACCATTCTAGGACTCTCATGCATTTTGTTCTCTTGGTTGTGGTAGTCTTAGGATCATGATGACCCTCTTGATATCTTGATGCTATTTGGATATGCAAATATGCCAGTTTCATTGTCATCATTATCATAACCTCAATTCATGCATTTCTGGCCATGTTTCTTTTATGGTCACATATTTATCTCATATTTAAACGTTTACCTTAACATGCTTCATGTATGTTCATGCATTTTCTTGTATTTTAAAAAGTCTCAAGACATAAAAATTCTTTCTTGACAACTTCAGCATGCATTCTTATGTTTAAATATGGTTATATCACTTCCATGCACATTATTTACCCTCTTCTTGCAGTTTTATCACCCTTTTCCATGTTAAAATGCCATATTTGTGTGTTTGCATGTTTAGTCCATGTTCATCTTTGTGGTGTTGTTTTTTGTACGTGACATCCTTGTAAAAAATGTTTGTTGTTTCCTAAAAACCTGATTTTCAAAAAAATCCCAAGTTAAGTTTATGCTACCTCTAATAGATGAAGAATAGCATGGATTTAATGTTTTCATAAAATTGGTCTCCCAATCTTGGGGAGAAATCAAACATTTCGGCTTTGGATTTATGGTAAAATAGATTTAAAGATGCTATTTTTCAAAAAAAAAAATGATCCCCTCTTAGTTGTTAATGTATTAAACTTTGATCTTGAGTCTAATATTCCTTTTAGTGACACGGTCAATGGGTTGTTTCATTATCCCAAACTACTCCTAGATTTTGGAATAAACTTGTGACACCCATGTTACTTTCTATCACGGATGTTTAGATGTCCTAGACTGAAGCCTATCTTTAAAAAAATAAAAATATTGAATAGCCCCATGTTTTGCTTTGGTAGCATTGTAGTCTAAGTTTAAAAAAATCATTTTTGAACCACAAAATATATTCCTTGATTTTTTTTATATTTTTTCTTTAAAGGGCATCGAAGTTACTTTCTAAAGGTTCTTGTTCGCCCTTAGACCATTTCGGATGAGGGAGTTGTAATTTTTTAAACCTTTGCTATCTGAGACCCCTGAACCAGCATGCGATATTCTATTTGGGCCATTTTGGGCCCATCAAACGATTTTTCTAAAATCTTTAAATTTTTTTTATAAAAAGTTTACAAAATTCTCTTTCTAGAAAGGTATTTTTCACAATTTAACAATCACGGATGAGCTCAAAACAATTTTTCAAAGTTCCATATGTCTTTTCCCTGCATATGCTGCCAATGTCAAGAGAGACTAAACTTTAAAAATTAATTCCGCTTAGCAAGTGATTTTCTAGGATTTTTGGAATTTTTAAATTAAATCTTATCAAATCATCTTTCCAATGGTATTTTATTCATTACCTAAAGCCTTTGGATGAATTCGCAATAAATTTAGGAAAGGAGGTGACATGATGTTGTCCCCTGTTTTTAACTTAATTTTTTAATCTCCTTTTATCAAAACATTCAAATGTCTCAAAATGCACCTGATTGGTTTCCCCACAACACAAGCCCTTTAAATCGGATCAAGGTTAAAATAAAAAAAATGATTTCATGCTAGATATCCTTTTCTTCTATATTAAAACTATTGCTAGTGGAGATATTCCAACTCCATTGCTCTGAGGGGATACTCTAAACCTATTTTCAAATCCAAACTTAACTTTTCTTTTCAGATCCACTTTCAAGATTCTTAATCCTTATCTAAAACCACCAAAACTTTTCATCTTGAGGATATTCTAACCCCATTTTTCATTAAAAATTCAAATTTTCTCTTTATTCCTAAATATTTTCCTGACTTTATTTTTAGGGATACTCCAAACCTATCTCTCCAAAGGGATACTCTAGCCCTATTTTAAAAAATTCCAAAAATCTTTTCCCTTCTGGATGCCTTAGATTGTTTCAATTAAAATCTTTTTTCCTACAAATTACCATCGAATCCAAACCTGTCTTTAAAATTGTCACCCCGGTTATTCTGCAATGATCGAAGACAATTATGAGAGATATTTCGAGTGCCCTTCTTTTTATGCTTTTTAGTTTATGATTGTTTATTTATAATATTATTATATTATTTGTCACCTTAATAACATGTTTTCTATTTGTAGTCATTATCATGCATTCATATTTAAAATTCATTTTCCAATAAAATTTATAAGGTAATGTTTCATATGGGTATCTCTCCGGACATTATTTTTATAAAAATCCATATGTTCTTCACACCTCCAAAGTGCATAGGTGATCTAATTTTCTTTAAGAACCCAGATTTTTGCAAAACTTCATGCATCAAAAAGAATTACTTCTAAATGATGACAAAAATAGAATTAATTAAGCAGAGATCGAAGTGAGACATAGTTAGGAGGTACCAATTTTGAACGTCGTGGGATGCTAATCATTCCCCATGCATAATCAACTCCTAAATCCAAACAATGAATCTTTGGACTTTGTAGACTTTGATGAGTTTCAGAACTTGGAATATTGCTTTTAATAAGCATTCGATCTTGCCTAGCTTGAAATGATCGATGGCGACTCTAAGCTTATGGACACTTCACGGTGCCCATCCGAGACTAGTTGGATGAGTGATTCGTCTGACGATCTCTCCCTTTCATATTGTTATGCCTAATCCAAATCCTGATCAAAAGATTACTCAAAGGCTCGACCATGACCAACCATCATTTATTTTTGGGTCGAGCATGCTAAACCCTTCGGATCGTCTGAAGTTTTAAAAGTGGGCATGTGATGGCATTAGGAACATAAGGTAGCATCAAGTATACCTGGACAAAATGGTGTATATCAATTTTTACCTCATTCCTGATACTCAGCAACACTCAAAGAAAGGCAACTATAGGCACCCCATTTTGTCTGAGCCATCGTCTAAAACATCATAGGTCATTATCCTAGGCATTAATGAAGTCATTCGAATGAGCATGGGTCAGTTCCCCATCATTCCTAGCTAAGTAAGGTGTTCGGATAACAAAGGCATGTAAAAGTCATATGCATGAATGTAGGTACCGATACACAATGATAAAACCATCAAAACCCTAAAAAATCACCTTTGGTATTGATACAAAAAGGTTAGGTATTGATTCTTTTGATGATGGTATTGATACATGACGCTTAGCTATCAATACCAAGTTACTTCGAAGCTAAAATCTTGATTTTGGGATGGTTTGTATTGATACAAACCAAGAGATATCGATATCTAAAAAAGTTTAAGGCTTGGTATCAGTGCAATGTTCATGATATCGATACCATAAGCCTAGGTATCGATACAAGCTTCAAAAGTGTCTATACAAAAAGTAAACATGGGTCTCAGAATCGATACAATAAGCCTGTATCAATACCAAAAGGAAAAATTGGCTTAAGTATTAATACATTATGGTTGGTATCGATACCATAAGGCATTTTTACCCAGATCATGATGTTTTCGACCCTTACACCATTAAACTTAAAATCTGATTTAAACACATTTTTGGCGTAAAAAATCATTAAAATTCATACCAAACCTTAACTTTGAACTCATGATTGGTTTTAAACAAATTTTTTAGGCCTAAATGGTTGGAAATTAGGATATTTGCATGAAAAACAAGGTTTTTTTGTGAACGCTTGGCTTTTCTCCATGTTGTAGACACCTTCACCCTCTCTGCTCTACTACTTCACTTGCTATAACTAATGGGAAAATAGCCAGCTAGGCATAGTACCCAGAGCTGTCATATAGTACATGGCTAAAACCCAAAAATGCCTTTGCTTAAGCTTCAAAATGCATTGACTAAACTTTGAACCATAAAAAGATTCAACTTTGGCTCAGCAAACACAATTAGGAACATTCCAACATTCTCTAAAACACACTTCTCAACCATCCTCCTATCAAAAACCCTTTCATTCCCATATCTCTTCAAAGCCACCATCAAAAACCCTTCTAAAACCCTCTATTTCGCCTTTTTTTCATCTCAAACCTCCACTCATTGCTAGCATATCCCTTAACCTCATTTTAGCCACCCTTTTCTTGTTAATCAATAGCAAAGAGAAAAAGTGAGCTTCAGGTTGAAAGTTTTTTACTTAAGGGCTAAATTAAGGTTTAAAGCTACTTGGTATAATTTTTAATTCCTTTTAATCTTATTTTCTTCTTTTATCATCATTTTCCATAATTTAGAAAGCCATATCCATGTGATGGTGACTATATTCCTAGGATTCTCATGCATCTTGTGGCCTTGTTTGTGGTAGACCTAGGATATTTTTAATGCTGCTATGTTTCACCATGTTCATATACTTGGTTTGCTTTAAAAACATTTTTTAATATTGTTTTAAAAATTTTAGCGAACTTCTTTTTTAAACATGTTAATATCATCTCACATGGCATGACTCCTGAGGTTGTTTATGAAGTAACTCTTTCATGGATCTTATTAGTCACTGTCTTTAATTTTTGTCATCATTTACAAGTCAAGATACCATTTTCATTTGTCTAAGCATGCTATCTATGTTCATTGTCATGAATGTCATATTTAGTTCATATATATTTGTCAAGATACTTGTTTGATGATTGTCAAAAACCCTTTTTTGGGAACTCCCCAAGTTAAGGCCATGTTAACTTCAATAAATGAGGATTACGATGGGCTTAAGGTTTTCTATTCATTAGTCTTTCAATCTTGGGAAAATTCAAGTCTTTCTTGTTTGGATTTAAGGGTTATTAAGGCCAAATATTTTGTTTTCAGAATTAAAATGTCTTTTAAGTGTCTAAGATAGTCTATGCCTTGATTTGCTACCAAAGAAACACCATAAAATCAAAAATCCCCTATTTTACCCTAGCAGCAATATAGCCATGAATTAAAAAATCTTTTCTGAAGTTTAAACTATTTTTGATGAATTTTCTAATATTTTCCTTGAAAGAGCATAAAATTTGCTTTCTAATGATATCTTACTTACCCTAAAATCATCTCGTCTGAGGGAGATATAATTTTCTTCACCAATGCTATTTGGAACCCTTAGAATCAGCGACATGCTTCCTGTTTCAGCCATTTTAGCCAATCAAATGATTTTTTTTTTAAAATATTTTTCCTAAAAATTTAGTAAAATTTTGTTTTTAGAAAGGTATTGTTTACCATTTAACAATTCTATATGAGTTAGGAATGATTATTTGAAGTTTACACACCCTTTCCCTTGCATATGCTATCAGTGTTGCACTTGACCCAATTTTAAAAATTATTTCCATCTAGAATGTGATTTTTCAAAATTTTTGGAATATTTTTATCTTAAACCTTATTAGGTCACCTTTCTAATAGTACCTCACTTGACCCCTGAAACTTTCGAATTTACCTCAAATAAAATCAAAAAAGGGGACAGCGTTATATTGTCCCCTATTTTTAGCATTAGTTAAAAGTAATTGATTTATTCGAATTCCTACTCTGAGACTTTTAAATATCTCTAAGTGATCCCAATCAACCCCTTGAGTCAAAACATGCATCAATCTTTTTGTAGGCTCAAATCAAGGCACAAACATTTTTTATCATTTTTTGTCAATCACTACCTTTTATCCAATGTCACCTATTTTATCAAAATTATGTCAAAAATGTCATTTTGTCAAGAAATTACCAAAATTTTGTCAAGATTAATCCTTCGAATTTGTTTTTCCAAAATCACTAGAATTTTTACCTTTGAGGATACTCCAACCTTTGTTTCTAAGTGGATAACCCAACCCCACTTTTTAAGAAAAGTAATCAAAAATTAAATTTTTTCTCTCCCGAATTTCTCCGGACTTATTAAGATTTTAACCTGGTTTTCAGACCTCAATTAATCAAAGGATCCAAATTTGTCTCCAAAATTGTTAACTTGGTTAGTTTTAAATAATTGATGACAATTACGAGATGCATTTCGATCGTCCCTCCCTTATTCCCCGTTTTGTGTGATTTGTTTTATGCAATATTATTTCTTTTTCGTCTTCCTAACATGTTTTCTCTTGTAGTGTTTAATTTGCATTAATATCTTCAAAATCATTTTTTTCAAAAGTTATAAAGGCAATGTTCCGTGTTGGTATCTCTTGGTGCTTGATACAAAATGTTCAATTTTCAAAAACTAAATCCAAAGAACATTTTAATCAAAAACCATTATGTTCCCTACCTCTGGGTGCATACGTGATTTAAATCTTTATATGAAACTCAAGTTTATTTTATTGAAATTCATGCATAAGAAGGGAATTATATTTAAATAATTACAAGTCAAAAAAAGGGTTGAAATTAAAGTAAGACATGGGTAAAAAGGTACCGATTTCGAGCATCGCATGGAGGTTCGTACCTCTTTATGCGTAACCAATGCCTGAACCCAACCATTGAATCTCTGAATTATGCAGATCATGAAATCAATGTTTCAATCTTCATAACTCCAAATATCATTTCAATAGGCATCCAGTCACGTTTAGCCCAAAGTGATTGGTGGTGACTCTAAGCGTTGGCCATTTCATGGTGGCCAATCGAGACTGGTTGGACAAGCGATTCATCCGACAGTCCTTTCTCGAGTTACAAAAGAGAAGTCTTGGTCAAAAGGACTCGCATAAATATTTTTTAAGTCACCCATGTTTTTTTTTTGTGATGAAATCGAGGTGCGGTGTCGACATTTCCCATTGTGGATTAAGTTGGTATGTTAAAGAAATGGCTTGGATGCTTCTCATTTCCTATTGTGATGGGTGGTGACCGGCGGCTTTGTTAGAATTTTTGCTTTTGGCAACTTGGCATGTAAAAGAAATGGCTTGGATGGTTCTTTGATGTGAGGTCTTTAGACTAGTCTAATCTTTTTGTTTTTCTAATAAAAATTTTATTTGATTAAGCAAAAAAAATCATTAACCTTTCATTTATACTTAAATAAACCTTAACTTTTACATTATATTTAAATAAGCTCTTAATATAAAGTAATGTTTCATTTGTAGTAAGGGTTTATTTGGCTAAAATCAAAAAGATAAGGGTTTATTTGGGTATGATTAAAATAGAGGACTTAGTTAAACAACACAATAATTTTGGGTTTTTTTAATATTTTAGTCTAAATAAATTGTTCTAGTGTGGAAATTTTGTTATAATTTCAATTAAAATACAAATAAAAATTACGATCATCACCAAGAAATATTTATTTTCATATAAAAATCACAAAAATATATTAAACATTCAAATTAATTAACATATAATCGAACAAATTTAACATAAAATTGAATTAAAAAAAAAAACTTGAAATTTCAGTATAGTTTCTGATACGTTCATTTATTTTGTGTCATCTTTATGTTATTTTTCATATCATATTAGGCTTTAATTATTTTTTGATGTTATGTTCACGTCGTATAATCATATTATATAAAAAATTTTCGAGTATAATTCATACTATTTAAATAACTCTAATTTTGTCTAATGTTTCATATAGTTACTAGGAGTTATTATTTATCTAAAATAAATTTGATCATTTTAAATATATCTTAAGTTAACAGTTGTCTTTAGGTGGAATATTTTATATAATTTGTTATAATCGTTTAATTTAAACTCTAAATTTATGTTTTTCTTTGTGAAATATTCCTATTAAATTATTATCATAAAATCAAAAAAACACAAATACACTAGTATTTTTGTAATAATAACGGTATAATTATAAATAAAAATTTTGGACTAAAGATGATAAATTGCTTGCTAATGTAAGTTTTTTTTTTTTTTTTTTTGACAAGTCAAGAATTAATTTCGCTAGAATGAAATGTTTAATTAAATTAAGAATCATGTATATAAGTCAAATTATATTAAATATCATTTGTTTAAATAATTTTTATATGTTTTTATTTTAAGTAAAAGAATTTGGAGTTAAATTCGAATTATTATAACTAGTTATATAATATATGAGACGAAATGAGACAAGACACAAATACAACATGAGAAAATAATTAAAATATAACACAAAAAATATCTTAAATACTATACGTATACATGAACATATCAAAATCTATTTAAAATGAATTATTGATATGTAAAAAATTATATAAATTTATAATAATTTAAACACAAAAAATAATACAAACGTATACGAAAACACTAATTGTTCTCCAAATTGAATTACTATGATAAATTATATAAAATATATCATGAATTGAGATACGACATGAACATGATATGAGCACATATTTTTATCTAAATTGAATCATAGTGACAAACTGTGCAAGATATAAGTTGAATTGGGCTGCATCACGAATACAATATAAGAAAATACTTTGAATCACTACGACAAATTATGCAAAATATGAACATAACAGGAACATAAAAAAATAATTAAAACATAAAATGAAAAATTAAGCGAGTGCAACGTAAATACATAAACTCATCAAAATATACATATTTTAATTGATTGCAGAGGGCCCACCTCCTGGGAATGCAGTTTTTATTTCGGTCATCAACGGCTGTTCGAAGGCTGGAGACATCGACAAAGCAAAAGAGTTGATAAAAATGATGGAGAACAGGGGGTTGAAACCTGATGTTTACACATACACTGTTGTGATGAGTGGTTATGCAAATGGTGGCCAGATGGATGTGGCTTGTCAAGTATCATCAGAAGCCAAGGACAAGCATACAAAGCTGAGTCCAGTGACTTATCACACCCTAATTCGTGGATATTGCAAAATTGAAGAGTTTGACAAGGCTTTGAAGCTATTGGCTGAGATGAAGGATTTTGGGTTCCACCCTCATGTCGACGAATCTCTTTGCTTAACGGCTTTAGATTGGCGAACAGCTGAGAAATACTCGATGAAATGAAGGAGAGTGGCTTGTACCTTAATGGAATCACCTGAGGTCTTATAAAGGCAGTTAAGGAACTGGAAGCAGAGGGAGTGGATAGTGGAAGAAGAGCCACTGAAGTTTAAATCTCCGCTGATTTTAGGAAATGGATGTAACATTCAGATGTTCAACACTAAGTTTTGTAGCTCTCCCTCCTTTGACATAATATGATAGGTGAGTCCTGTGTCAATTTCTTTGTTGTCATCTATTTACATGAAACAATTTAGAAGATGCTTTTTTGTTTTGGGATGCATTTTTGGTTCTTCATACTTGAAAGGCAACTTCCCTTGTAGAATTTTTTTTTCCCGTTTCTTTTTCCCTGCTGAAGTGTGAATAAGAAGAAAATGGTTCATCATGTGTCAATTTATATCTGAAGTCATATTACTATTTTTTTTTCCTATTGCACCCAATTGGTGGCTTTGTTTCTTCCCTGAAGAATATAGTTTAGGATTGTATGATCGGAGTAGCTTTAATTTACTGGTTTGGTTAGTTTGTATATCTTCCATAGAACTTACTTCCTTAATGATGGTTTTGGTTTACACTTTCACAAATTTTCTACTGCCTGCAATATTTAACTTTCTCAACTTTGTTTGGGGCTCATGAAAATTTCAAAATTCGTGCATTCTGTGAATGTTCTGCCTCTGAGATTTCTTACCATTAGACTTTAGGTTAGACTGTTTCTTGTCTGTAATTATCATTAGAATTTGATTGTCGTTACACCATTTGATAATGTTACGTCAACCACTGCGTAAAAATGATTCCAGGTTGTTTCGTTTGCAGAATTTGCATCGATGAACTCTTTTCTGATAGCGATAGGATAGACAACCCTCGAGAATCACCGATATTTGTCCTTCCTTTAGTTTGTATTCCCAAAGGTAATTGTGATGGTTTACTTCTGTAGATTAAACCACTTGAAGCCCTTTGTTAGTTTATTTAAGCTGTCTCAAATCCTGAGGATCCATTATCTTCTTCTTGTTGTTTAAAGTTACCAAGAAATGGGATATATTTTATTTATTTTGTAACTGTGCATTACAGTTTACTGATTAGTGTTCCTAGAAATATTGTTAGATTATGAAATTTTGTTTTCTAATATTATGTTGAGATGAGGTCTGCAATAGCAAATATTTCATTCTACTGTTATGGATTTTGTAGGAGTGCACTTTCATTGCAAACTCCCCAGCTTCCGCAAACTTAACTTCCCAATTTAAGTCCCTACTCTCTTTGGACATTGGTGCAACCACATGGAACTGGCTAGAGGTACATTTTTTGACAGCATAGGTAGACAGAATATCAGTATGCTAGGTTTAATAAATGCAAAAAACAGTATAATAAGCACGTAATGATACATTTGAATACTATCATTTAGTACACATTGTATTCGTGAATGATATTTCTACATATTTAATAATTTGAGTTATATTTATATTTATACAGTCGGCACAAGAAAAAAAAAATCAGGCACAATATGCGTAAATGGATTGTCAAGTTTAGCTGGAAGAGACCAAGTCTCTCCAACAACTTTGAAATCTATAAATACAGTATTGTGTAGATTTTTTCGCATATATATCTTTAACACAAATTAACCTCCTATAGTATAATTATATCTATTTTTCATTTATAACTTTTTATCTCAATCTTTAAAAAATAAAAATAAAAGTATCAAAATTTTCTTCCTTAAAAAATGAAATTTTTTTTTTTATAAATAATAGTTTTTAAATTTAATACATGTTTACATACTATGTGGATTGCTTTTTTTTTTTTTATATAAAATGATTTACTCATTTAATTATAGCGTTAATAAATAAAAATAAACACTTTTGATTTGGAAAAAAGGGGGAATTCAAATTCTAATCTTTGAGTGAAGAATCATGCATCAACCATTATGTAAAATACCTTAATGTAAATAGGCTAAACATAAAAATGGTAATACCTGAATTCTTAAGTAAAATTCGTGAAGTTTACAAATAAAAATAATTAGGTGAAGGCTAGAAACGAAAATTAAAAATAATACTCGCATTATACTTTAAGAGTTTTGATTAGATTATTTGCATGAAAATTTTGAAAACTTTTTTCCCAAATCACCAAAATAATTACAAATTATTTATCTGTTTATTAAATTCTGTTAATCTATAATTTTTGTATTTTATTTTTCTTTTGGATTGTTTTTTTATTAAAAATTCACAATAATTTATAAAAGAATTTATATTTAATAGACTCCCATCAATTATATATCAAGCTTAAGATATCCTTTCTGAGAAATTTTTTGGTGATATTTCTTGTGTAGTCGGCTGCTGCCACCTGGTGTTCCCATTTGCTCCGATTTATAGGAGCAAACGGATAAGAACTATTTAAAAAAAAAAAAATCAGATTTGAATTTTTATCTAAAACCGTTACTTTTTTATTTTTTAAATCGATTCGTTGATTCATTTTTCAAAGCGAGATTTTATCCATCTTCAGATTTTGCAATTGCACTAGTCCATTGCCCAATCCGACTGCAGCTGGGACGCAGCGACTCGGCGTTCCCGAGAGTGGAAGAGGAACAGATAACAAAGTCTCCCCATTAGTTCGCTGGGATTAAATAGAAACAGAATAATCGTTATTTAGTGGAATAAAGTAGAAATAAATGTTAAGATTAATAACACTAGTGGTCTCCAAATTACAAGACATATTTTATTTTAGTTTTTAAATTTTAAACAGTATCAGTTAGGTTATTATTTTAACATTTCTATCAATTAAATTTTTTATTTAAAATAAAAATTAAATAACAAATAATATGGCAAAAAAGCTAATGATAATATCATCTTTCTTTTCTTCTTTTTTCCTTTCTTTTTTATTATAATTTAAATTAGAGTAAAAATATACTTAATTTATAAAAATGTAAAATATTTATTTAAAATTAATTTTATGAAAAATATTTTTAATTTTTTGTTTCTTTCCTTTGTTTTTTTTCATATTATCTTTATAAATTAACTAAAACATAAATAATAATTTATAATATAACTTAAATTATTAATATAAATAACTATAAAATGTAAAATATTTATTTAAATTAATTTTCTAAATTTTTATTTCTTCTTTATTATACTTTTCTTTTTTATACTCTTTTTCACTAAATACAAAATATAACTAATAATTATATTATAATTTAAAATTATTTTCAATAAAATTAATAATTTTTTAAAATAAAATAATAATTTTTATTAATTTTATAAAAAAAAAATTTTACTTTTTTCTCTTTTTTCCTTTTTTCATTTATAATAAAAACAAATAAAATAATTTGTATTATAATTTAAAATTAAAATATTAAATATTAAATTAATCATAAAAATATAAATATCTATTTACAGTAATTAAAAATCTAGTTTATTTATGTAATACTAGCTACGGAGAGTCAAATCTCTCTTCTTCGTCAAGAGTTAAGAAAATTCTCTTAGATTAATTTAAATAAATATTTTTATATTTTTATAAAGTATTTATTTTTAAATTTAATTTAGTGTATACTATAAATTATTATTCATTTTACTTTGGATTTATTTATAAACAAAACAAAAGGGAAAATAAAAAAGAGAAAAAAAAAATCAAAAACTTTAAATATTTTTACAAAATTAATGCAAATAAATATTGTTATGAATTATTTAATTTTTATAAAATTAAATGAAATTATAATATTATAATTGTTTATATTTAAATTTACTTATATGGAGAAAACAATATAATACAAGAAGAGCTAAAAAAATTAAATTAAATAAATATTTTATATTTTATAAATTATCTATATTTATAAAATTAATTTAAATGATAATATAAAATTTTAATTATATTTTAGTTTATTATCAAGAAGATAAAATGAGAAAAAGAATAGAAAGGAAAGAAAAAAATTATAAATAATCTTTTAGAAAATTAATTTTAAATAAATATTTTGTATGTTTACAAATTAATTATTTTAAAAATTAAATCAAATTATAATATCAATTTTTTATTTTTGTGTTATTTATAAAAAAGCAAAAGAAAATATAAAATTTGAAAAAGAAAATAAAGGAATAAGTAAAAGAAAAAAAAAATGAAAAATGAAAGATGACATCATTATCAACTTTTTTACTATACCATGAATCATTTAATGTCTATTCTATCAGTTTTACTAATTAAGTGAATTGATTGACATAAGATATTAAGATGAGAATCTGATTGATACGTTTTAAAGTTTAAAGCCAATTTAAAATTTAGCCTATAATTTAAAGGTGACTCGGGTAATTAACCCTAAATGTTAAGTAATTTAGTAGAATAGAGTGGGAATAAGGGTGAGCATAATTTCGATAGATCAAAAAAGCCAACCGAAACTGATTTGGTTCAATTTATTTAGATCAATTTAATCAATTTAATTAATCAATTTTTTATAGTTTGATTTAAATAAGTTTAATTGATTGATTTATAATTTTAATTTTTTTAAATCAAATCAATCAATTAAATCGATAATAAATTAAACAAATAATATTGTTAATAATATCTCAACCTAAATCCAAACCATAACCCAATAACCCTTAACTCAAGTACTCAAACCCATCCAGCTCAACCCAATAACCCATGGCCTGCACAATCCCAATCAAACGTTCAATTAACCTAAATCCCAATGGTCTAAACGGCTAAACCCATCCAACATAAGCCCATTTCATTTTCTTTTCCCCTAACCTTATTTTTTTATGTTGAAACAATCGTGAAACCTTAGTGGCTGAGTCCCTTTGTCCCTTCCTTTCACCTAAGTAACGAAATCTGAAACTCTAAGCAACGAAGAGCGAAACCTGAAGTGGCTCTTTCTTTTACCTCTTACGGCTCACTCATGACGCTGCTTTAAATTTGTGAACTAAAGTAACATGAAATTTGTTTATGTTCTCTTTTGTTTTCCTTTTTTATTATAAAGAATATACTACCTTTCCCTTTTGTTTGATCGAGAACTTGTAACGTGATGTCACTGATTTAATTTTTTTAAAATCTTCATGTTCGAAGTTTGATTTTTTTTTTTTTTGAAATTTTAGCTTCGTATATTTGTTTGGAGGAAAAAAGAGTTTTTTTTTTTTTTTTGTATGATTTAAGTTACTGGAGGGTAGAATCAAATTGATCGATTAAATCAAATTGATTAAGTTTGGTTCGGTTAAATTAGTTTTTAGGTCTTTGGTCAACCGGCTTTTCAACCTCTTTCGATTTATTTGATTTTTAATATTTTAAAATCAAACAAATCAAATCGATCTAATGCTTATCCCTAAATAAGTATTACATATTTTAGTTGATTGAATAGAATAAAGAACAATATTATAATGTTTGGTTAATTATTAAGGAATAGGATAAAAATGACTACTTGAACCCTTAAGTAATAATTTTTTTATTTATAATATTAAATTTATTTTATTAATCCCTTAAATATATTAAATATAAATTATAAAAATTTAATTCTTTAATATATTATATTATATATATGTATATATTTTTAAATAAAATTTTAATATATTTTATTTAAAAATTTTAAAAATAATAATGCAATAATTACATATTTAATAATATATAATATAAAATATTTATATTTTAATAATGAAAACATACTTATGTCTTAAAATTATATTAAATCTATTAAAATATAAATTATAAAATTATTTAATAGGTTACATAATTGAATATATATTTTAAAATAAAATTTAGCATATTAAAAATTGTATAAATAATATATAGTATAATAATTAAATATTAATAATATGTTAAAAATATAATATTTAATTTTCTCTCTGCCCTATAAATACTCTTACTTTCTCTCTCCTCTCATTTCTCCCCTTATTCTCTCTCTGCTGTGTATATCCAAACCTAGAAAAAACTGTTTTTTTTTTTTTTTTAATTTCTGGTGTTGATGCCGCCATTTACCAGTCAACTTACTAGTAAAATACTGTTAATTTTAAAAATTAAAAAGAGTATATGCGTCGTTCACTATTTATAATTTTGGAGTTAATACATTTATTTATATTATAGATAGATATATATACATATAATATAAAAAGAAATGATTTGCTTATACTACTATAAGACTAAATTTGTTTTGGAACTTCTTGTACAAATTATATTTCTTTTAATTTAATCATTAGATTTAATAATATAATTTACGATGC
>JBBYHK010096179.1:11175-42096 GCA_038382065.1 Adansonia grandidieri | reverse complement strand
TTATTTATTTATTTATTTATTTATTTATTTTAATTTGTGATTAAATTAATTAGTTACTTTTATTTTGATAATTAGTACATAATTATTCTATTCGAATAAAATAACTATGATTTTATTTTGAATTAGAATTGGAGTTATGAAAATCTATCGGGCTAAATAAAATTAACAATTTAACCAAAATTAATTAGTATTCAAATTAAACAGGCTAAATTCCATAAAAATAAATTTGGGCCAAAATTTTGTCTATGGACACTAGGGTTTTGGTTGAAATATAGTGGGCACCCATACTAGGGTTGGCGCCACATATGGGCTTTTTATGGAATTAATAAAATGATTATTTAATTAAAATAAAAATTAGGGCTACCTTGTTGTGATATAAATAAGATGCTTATGCCTAAGGTTTTGTTTTAGACTTTGGCTCTAAACTTGGAGATTTCTAATTATAACATCTCGTGAGTCTAAACCTCGTGGCAGAATGTTGTCATTAAAGAGAATCAAGCTGTAAAAATTTGGAGTTGATCGAGACAAAAAGTGCCCACACACTTTACCATTCGAGAATTGAAGAATAGTGGAGAAGGCTAGTTAGTTAAAGCTTTCACACAAATCTAAGAATTCTTGGATGACATCTTCAGATTTGCAACTCAAATAGCCGATTAAAATGGTTTTTATTGTATATAACAACATTATTTAATACAATCAGATTAAAAAATTTTAAAAATTTTCACTGCACATCTGATCAATTTTTTCAACAATGCTTAGGTGGGTGGACAAGAAATTCTTTGACATTATTATCAGACTTTCTTAAAGAAATGTTTCGTTTTGCAAAAATCCTTAGGTCTTGTAAGGATGCTAAGAAAATGATAAAAGATTTAGGCCTTGGATATGAAAAATTTATAGTTACTCGAATAATCGTATGTTGTATTAGAGTGATAGAAGAAATCAACAATTTTGTCATGACTATGGTAAGTCTTGATGGTTAGGCGAAAATACAAAAGATAATCTGCTTGAACTTAAAAGTGAAGTACATCCAAAAAAATAAGCCTGCAAAAATTTTAAGGTATTTTCCTGTAATACTAAGTTTTTGATGAATTTCACTGTCTTCAAAAACATCTGATTCTATAAAGTGGCATCATTAATGAAAGGATTGATGATAGGTTATTAAGGCATCTTGTGAATTCTGTAGCTTTGGAAACATTTGACAACAAGTTTACATGCTTTGTTAATGATTATCAAAATGTAAGGCTTCGACATGCTTCTGACAGTTTTAGTCCGTTTAAAATGATGAGTACTTTTTATAGTACTTGGCTAGTTGTCTTAATTCCTCACAATTTGCCACCATGGATTTGCATGAAACATTCTTGCTTCCTCTTATCTATGATAAATCCTGGGGAAAAAAGTTTAGGAATGATATTTGACGTTTATATGTAACCTCTTATTGAAAAGTTAAAGCATTTATGGGAAGAGGTTGATACATATGATGCAATAAAAAGAGAATTATCGTTTGCGTGTAGCTTCACTTTAGAATATAAGTAGTTTTTTGGCTTACGCAAATCTTATAGGTGGAGCACCAAAGGTCATTATGCTTATCCCTGTTGTGCTTTGCAAACATGTTCGAAATGGTTATATAACATAAATAAATTTTTGTTATATGGGATATCGTCGATGATTAGATGAGAACCATATATTTCTATTCGAAAAACATATCATTTATGGCATTGAAAGAGTTTAAAGGAACCTCTAAGCCTACTATTGGTTTTGATATCTTGATGTTGAACGATATCAATTTCACTTATGTAAAGACCAATCAAGCAAGTAGCACATAATAAAAAGAACAAGGGAGGTGTATGAAGGTGATGATGTTAATAATCAGAGTGATGAAAAAGATATCGAAAAAGGACAGATTTATGGAAAAAGGAATTTTTTTTGAGCTACTTTATTGGGAGCATAATTTATTGCATCATAAACTTGATATGATGCACATAGAAAAAATGTTTATGAAAATATAATCAGGACAATTCTTAATGTGGATAAAAAAATAAAAGGCAACTAAAAGAATTAGCTTGACCTAGTTACTATAGGAATTCACTGTGATCTTCATCCGAAATTAGTTCTCAATGGTAAGTTAAAGATGTTGCTTGCTTGTTTTAGGATATCCAAAAAAGAATATGATGTGTTTTGTAAGGTGTCGAATGATATGAAGGTCCTGGATACATACGCTTTTGATATATAAAGATATGTGAATCTCTAGGATCAAAAGCTTTATTCCTTAAAGTCGCATGATTATCACATCTTAATGCAAGATTTCCTTCTACTTACATTACAAGTGATATAATTGAACTTAGTAACATAATGAAAGCTATTTATGGCAAAGTTTTTAAAATCAAAGAGCTTGAACAAGTTTAAGATCGAGCAACTCTAACTTTATGAAACTTTAAAAAAATATTTCCTCCATCATTCTTCACCAGAATAGTGCATTTGCTTGTCCATCTACCTTATGAAGCAAAAGTTGGTGGATTGATTTATTATCAATGGATGTATCAATTAGAGAGGTATTATGTTATTTTATGAAGTAAAAGATGGTAGACCAATTTATTATCGATGGATGCACTCATTAGGGAGGTATTATGTTATCTTTAACATAGAGTTCAGATGCAAATACTAATATTGTTATATATTATGTTACAGGTCTTTAGGGAATTTAAAATCCTATTGTCGGAACAAATGCTATTCGCAAGGTTCAATTGTAGAAGATATTTAACGAAAGAGTGTTGACATTTTATGCAAGATATTTGGAAGATATTGAAAGAAGATTTAATAAACCAGCAAGAAATGTTGGGCCCCCATTTAGTAACTTATCCATTACATATTTATTTGAAAGTTTTGTACTACTAATCAGTAAAGCTAAAGTGATAGATCTAGATGATAAATTTTGGGCACAAGCATATCAATATGTGCTATTCTACCATGATTCAGTGGAACTGCTACACAAGTAAGGTTTTTTCAACAAACGTATCAAGAATTTTTTTTCTTAATTTAACACATTTTTTATTCATAGTGAGTGTAGAAACAACTTGAGACCTCATCTACATACTCAAAGATCACATTTTGTGCAGTTGATAAATTATTACGAAAAATTTTCACCGGTGGTTAGGAAAAATTGTAACTTAACTCCTTTCAAATTCATTACATTCAATGTGTTCTCCTTTTTGCATAAAAAAATGATATGCTTTTTTGGGTCTTGTAATAAGTTTGGAGTGGCACAGATGTTAATCAAGAAGTGAAATGTCTTTCAAAAGGACCGAACAATATAGTGAAAAGATACATTGCATTTATCATCAATGAATTTAGATTTTAGAGAACACAAAAAACAATGGAATAGTTGTTACTTCTTCAACTACAGGTTATGCTAGTGCCAGGGATAGCAATCTTATGGATGAAAATGTTGATTATTTTAGAATTTTTGATGATATTATTAAGTTGGATTATTATAGCAAATGGAAGGTCATGTTGTTTTATGTGATTGGGCTGATGTGAATATTCTAAGAAGTATTAAAAAAGGTAAGTTTGGATTTACAATTGTGAATTTCTCTTGATTAATTCACACTAGACAACAATTGATTGATGAGCCATATTTTTTTCATTTTAAGTAAAACAAGTGTTTTACTTTAAAGATCCAAATAATGAGGCTTGTTATGTTATACTTCATAACACACCTAGAGATTCGTTTAATATGGGTGATGATTGTCAAGATGATTTAAACAAAGAGTTGAATACTTACCTTTTGCTGATCAATACTTGGATGATAATATCCCTAGTATTAATACAAAAGTTCAATGGGTTCATAAAGATGTCGATGAATACATTTATAAACCTTGATGAATAAAGTAAATTTAGTAAGATTATTATGTCACAATTGAATTGTTACATATATTTTATATTTTTGGCACATTGTACTATAAGTAATACTAGTGTTATTAACTTAAAATTGTTGCAATTAATATACCGAGGAGAAGATTGAAGATTTTAAATATTGTTTACATCCATCTAACACCAGAGCCCATTGATTTTTCGGCTACACCTTCTTCAACAATCCTAAATATGCCATCGAGAAATATGATTGCAAAAAATGTAGTGCCTACTAATTTCACTGCAGGTACTATTAAACACCATAGAAGTTTTTTGCTTATATTAATTGTTTAATGTTCTATAATTGTTAATTTTTATTTAACTTTTTCTTATAGTCGATAATACTAGGCAATGCTAACTCAAGACCATACTACTTTGAATGAGATATTGGACTACCTCCTAATGAACGTATTATTATCTCTAAAAACAATGATAACTAGCCAATTAGTTTAGAAGCACAAGTATTGGTTGGCTTTTAGGCATAATTGTTCGAAATGGGAGAAAGGTGACAATCCATTATGAATCATGGCATGAAGTGCCAAAAAGTTACAAGTTTAAGGTTTTAGACTTTGTTAAGATACTAGTATATATTCTTTAACATTTTTTGATGTATTATGTTTCCAAATGAAAATAACTTTATAAACTTTTTTTTTGTTCTAACAACGATTTGCTTTGAATAGTCCAACATTGTATGTTCTAAATATGTGAAAACAAATGAAAAGATTTTAAGCATAACTTGAAAAAAATAAATTCAGTCGAAATAATGATATTGGTGTTACTAAACAAAACATATCGGATGCTGTTGGTTGGTTGGCAGCATAAGAAACTTGTTGACTTTTGGGATTTAAAGAAAGCAGAGGTATAGTAATATTTTTAATTAGGTATTAGGTATTTTTTATAATACAATTTTCTCTAACATACATAATTATTTATGTGTTTGAGTAATGTACAGGAACGAGAATAAGTAGGACTTTCTAGCAAAAGGCATCAGAAATATAATCACATAAGTGGTTCAAAAAGCTTTACTAGAAAAACATATGACAAAGTAAGTTTTCTAAATTTACTCAAAAAAATATTTATTATTTATAATGTCTTAATATAAAATATTGTACTAAACGTTATTTTATAGGAAATGGAGCAAGGTAAAAAAACAGGACGAGTTAAACTATTGCAGTTAACTCATACCAAGAAAGATGACTCCTATTTGAATGTTGAGGCACAACAAATCATGGTATGTTAAAATAAATATACTATTTTCTTAATTTAGAACATATTTTGTAACTACTATTAATTTAATTATTTTATAAGAAAAAGCAAAGGAAAAATAGTCGAATATCAAGCTATTGCACTCTTAGATAGGTTAGGGAATATGCATGATATGGAAAATAATATATTCACTAATGTTGTTGGAAAAAAGACATGGTTGGGTTCGAGATCTTGGAATAATTCTAAGCCATCCACCTACTATGGTTTACAAACTCGTTCTACACAATACGTTTAGATGATGAGAAATAAGTTGAGAACTATGCAAGAGCATTTTAAGGAAGCAGAAATAGTGAGACAAGCATAGATAGCTGGGTTGGCTAAAGCAAGAAAAGCACAGATAGCTAAGTTGGAGAAAGAAAGACAAGTAGAGATTGCTAGATGGAAAAAGCAAGACAAGTAGAGAAAGAAGAAGAAAAAAGAAGATATGAGTAACTCCAATTGAACTCTGACTTGTTAATGAATTTAATGCAGCAAAAGGTTTCACAAGATCTGCTATCTTAGCTAATATAATATATAAGTTTTAAATTATTTCACGTATTTAACTGAATAATATATACTACTTTTGTATGTTAATCTCATATATATCTCGTATATTAGGGTTAATCAAATGATAACGATTGTGTCTTAGAAAACAATTTTCTACCGACTCTACTTTATCTTTGCTGTAGTTTTAAATTTTGTATTGTTTTAAGTTTTAAGCACATTTTTTAAGTGCACTAGGAGAAAATTGTTCTATAAAGATATTTTATAATATAAATTTATGTTTTTATATATTTTGATATTGTTTTTTTTTTGTACAGAAAATTTGAAAATATGATTGTAATATAAAGGAAGCAATATTTTTAAATTTTTTTTTGTTGTAAATTTAGTGGCGTTTCAAGAATAAAACACCACTATTAACATGATGTTTTATGAATATTCAAAAGCACCTTTAGTGGCATTTATATTAAAAAATGCCACTAAAACTTTTCCCTAACTATCAAATTCAAACCTTTAATGTCATTTATAAATGCGATAAATGGTGTATAAAATGCCTTTAAAATAGTGGCCTTTTTTTTCTTAAAAGGCCGCTAAGATTCTCAAAGCAATTTTTCACAGCTTTTTTTTTTTACGTTCTATTTAAATGCTGCTAATTTTTTAGCAAAATCTTAAAAAATTCTACTAAAGCTCCATTCTTCTATAGTGTATACTTGGTAGAATGCTTTAAATTAGTCTCCACACAAAGCATTTAACTTTTTGAAGAACCCTTGCAAAACAAACTAAAGAAAAAATGGCTGAATGTAGCTTAATAGGATCCATTTCTTTTCCAAGGATATGCCTGGTGTTGAAATAAGTGAAGTGTACTACAAAATTCCCTAAAATAGTATTACTCCATATTAGCTTGTTTTTGATGCATTGCCCGTTTATATGCAATTGAACTATTATATCCACATTGTTGAGGACAAATAATTGACTAAGTAGAGTCTCATTCCAAATCCTATTGTCCTAATTTATTAGACTACCCATTTTCAATAGTTGTACTGTAAAGCCCTCTAACATAGATGATCGAAAGTCAGGTAGCTTGTTCAACCACTTATCTTTCCACACATCAATCATGGAGCCATCCCCCGTTCTCTATTTACACTCGGCTGTCAAAACTTTCCTACCTTCCAAAAGGCTCTTCTATATAAAGAATGGATTAAAACCATGATTTTTGTCAAAGAAATGGCAGTTTGCTAGGTGCTTGGCTTTGAAGACCTGAGAGTAAAGAGTGCCCTTATTATGTATTGGCCTCCAACATTATTTTGCAAGCAATGCCAAACTGAAAACCTCTAAGTATCTAAATCCTAAGCCACCATCCAAGTTCGAAACAAAATAGTGTGTCCTAATTGAGCCATTAATTCTTCTTCTCCCTTTGCCTTCATCTTACCAATAATTTGCAATCATCCTATCCAACTTATGTACAAAAATTTTAGGAAATTAAACTAGTTCATTGCATACATTGGAATAGCTTAAGCCATGGCTTGGATTAGAACTGCTTTGCCTATAAAAAAAGAATCTTACTATTCCATCTTGGTAACCTTTGTAGCAATCTATCCTTCAAGACTTGAAATTCTGGTTTCTTTGCTCTCCCAATCATGATATGCAACCCAAACTAACAACCCTTTGAGATAATGGTATTGTTAAGAATGCCCTAAGGAGTAAAGACATTATGATGTATCTCATTAGCTTTGAACTGATTATCCATTTTTCTATATTCAAGATTTTCATTATATCATTGCTATTCCATCCTTGTTTAGTTTACATGTTAAAGTAAATGTAAGCAAATATGGGTCATTGATTATTTGTGTTTATACCATTAGCATGTTGCATGTAATAGGCTTTATATGTGGCAAACAACATTCTAAGGTAAGTAGTCTAAATTGATAGTCCATAGTCTATGGAGTTAATGTGAGCAATTAACTCATATGAAAACTATTATATCATCTAAATCCTATGGGGGAGATGGTTTGTCTTGACCATTTGGAGCAATTCGACTCTTAAGTACAGACATAAACATATCACCAAAAAGTGGTGATAATTAAACTGGATCAAAGTGTAATTAATCTATTAATAAATCTATTTACTTATATTTAATGTTCATTATGTAATTATTTAAATCTTAAGTGAGTAATTGACTTCATGTTTATCACTTGTATGCTTTGATGTTCCAAAGGCTAAAACATCTCAAAGTACTAAGCTACTAGACCAGTTCGTTAGGTATATGACTTACACTCGATGAGAGCTTTACTTAAAGATATGGAATCATAGCTCTTATAAAAAGTTAAGGTTATCCTCTTGTAAGGCATTATACGAAATAGTGAAAATGGACAAGGCCTCGGTCATTTGTATATCAAATGATAAATTGTTCATATTTGGCGAACAATCATTTTCACATAAAGAGTATAGTGAAACTTTAAGATAAAGTGATCAAGTAGGTAAAATGGATTTTAACCTTAAGTTTATCACAGATATCATATAAAAGCATTACATAGATGACAAAGTCATTAGACTAAAAGGCTATTTATATAACTTATGGAATATGGTATATAATCGGGAGTGCAACTCAAGTCCTTAGTGATATGGCTTTGAGATTAATAATTTGTGATTATTTATCTAATATAGAATATTTAATACATAGATTACTAAAGCCTAATTATATATGCTCCATTAGTCCTTTCACTAACTTAATATAATTCCTTAATGGACAATTATTGTTCAAAATACTTGAAGTTGAAAAAATATCAATGTGGTGAAGTAGTACGCCGAGTACACCCCTTTAAGGGTGTAGGCATTTTTTCTAGAAATAATAAAAATGATTTTTGCATTATTTATTTAGAATATATATTTAATTTAAGTAAATATTTATTTAAGAGAGGAGTTAGTAGTTTAAATTAATTATATTTACCTTCTTCTAAATATAGGGATTAGTTTAAATTAAATAGATATGGGTAAATTAATTATTTATATAATTAATTTAGTATTGTCGTAAGGTGGCCCAAATACAAATCCTGACCAAGCCCGACTTAAATGGTCTTTGCTCATATATATGTTAAATTTACCACTATTTTATATTCTCTTATTTCTATAGGCCCTATCATTATTAACATTTTCTTATTTTTGGGGATTGGGTGGTCGAGATGAATCGCTCACTCGACTTACCCTAAATAGTCATTATGAAATGACTATTTTTTGGAGTCGCCACCAATCTATCTAGGCTAGGTGAGATTGGTTACCTATCAGAGTTTGTATTTTGAGAGTTATAAAACCCTACCAGAGATCATATAAAGGGCCTAGGAGCTAGTTACAATCATAAGGAAGGATCAACCCTCTCGTGATGCCCAAAAATCGGTACCTTATTAATTACGTGTTAACTTCAATTTTAATTTTTATTCGGTTTCAACATATGGTATTTAATTATAAATTCCCGAAATAATAATTTATAAAAAAAATTTATTATTTCGTGTTAGAAAAATTGGATTTTTAAAATTTTGAAAATCAAAGTCTCTTATGCACACCATTGGAGGACCAGTAGAACACGAAAGCTTTTTTTTATTCTTTTTTATACCCCAACGAAAAACCAGAGGAACATAAAAGGTTTTAAAATTTAAAATATCTTTCACACCCTAGTGGAGGGCTAGAGGAATGTGAAAGGCTTTATTTTTTTTTTTAAATTTATAAAATCCTGATTTCCATTTTGAAAAGGATATCTCAAAATTAAAATAATTTGTAGAACATCTCTCATATTTTGGGAGATATTCTATGTATTATTCTAATTTGAAGACATTGCTTTAATTTTCTAAAAAGAAAATTTTATATTTTATTCAAAATATTTATAGAACATCCTAAAACTCGATAACAATCTAAAATAATGAACATATTTCTAATTTGTACCTTTGACATGAAAGTATCCTAGTAATCACTTAGGACTCGGTTCTAATGCAAAATTACCAAAATGCCTTTCGACTATACCTTCGACATGAAATTATTTCAACAACCCTAAAGGAGTCAAAAACAATCATAAAAAGATGAGCCTATCCTCAATATAAATCTTTGCCATAAAAGCATCCCAATGAGTACTTCGACTTGTCTTGAAAGAAATTACCAAAATGCCGCTAAAGTGTACTTTCGATATGAAAGTGCCCCGGCAACCCTAAAGGACCCGAAAACGATCATAGAAAGATAAAACTATCCTAATTGTACATCTTTGGCATAAAAGCATCTCGATGACTACCTAAAACCTGACTGAAAAGAAATTACCAAAATGCCCTTGAGGTGTACTTTCGACGTGAAAATATCTCAGTAACCCTAAAGGACTCGAAAATGATCACAGAAAGGTGAACCTATCCTAAATGTACATCTTTCGCATAAAAGCATCTTGATGACCACCTTGGACTTGACTCGAGTAAAATTACAAAAATGCCCTTAAGGGGTACCTGCGACATGAAAGTATCCTAGCAACCCTCAAGGACATGAAAAGACAAGTAATGATGATTTTTTACTCTAAATGGATAATTTAGATTACAAAAATGGCCTAAAATACAAAAGTTGCTATTGGATCCCTAAATTTCTCAAAATTAAATATTAGTCCTAAATTGGTTAAAAGTGCTAAAAATATATTTTTGTTGCCCCAAAATACTCTAAATGAGATATTTAAATTTTTAAAATAACCTAACATGCAAAAATGCCATTAAATCCCTAAATTTTCAAAAGTTGCATTTCGTACTCTAACAGAGAACTAAAAGAATATGAAAGGTTTTAATATTTTTAGCACCCCATCGAAAGATCAGTGGAATGATCAAAACATTTAAAATGTTGTAAGTGAATGATTTCATGCTGGAGATAACTATTTTGGCCTAAAAATGCTAGATTTCCCTAAGGGTCCCTAAACTTTTTTGATTTTACACGTAAGTGCCTAAATAAAAAAAACAGATCATCACAAAATATAATTAATCAGGTAAAAATCAACGTGTAAATCATGAAGAACATCCATATGAAAGTTCAGTCGAACAGCTTTGACCATAAAAAATTATTTCTATTACTTGCAAACTAGCCTCTAAACATTGCAAAATTGCAAAATGACCCTTAAAGTGTGAAAAACACCTAAAGAATGATATAAAATACAAAAAATCAGTTTCCAAGTAATCCATGAAGCTTTCGGCCAAACCCTTTGACCATGAAACAAAAACTTTCTATTATTTGCAAACTAGTCCTTAAACTTTATGAAATTGCAAAATGACCCCTAAAGTGTGAAAAAACCTAAAACATGGAATAAAATATACAAAATCAGTTTCCAAGTTATGCGTGAAACTTTAGGTCAAAAATTTTTATCATAAAATAACATTTTTCTATTATTTGCAAACTAGTCCTTAAACTTTTCTAAAATTACAAATTGGCCCATACATGATTAAAATGTAAAATTAAACTTCAAACAAATCAAAATCATCATAAAAAAATCACATAAAAAATTACAAGCAATATTCAGTCACCTCTTTTTGCCTCTAGAATGGATTTTTCAATATTTACACAAAAATCCCTAAACTTTTTAAAATTACAAAAAGACCCCAAAACTAAAAAAATATATTTTAATTTGATAAATGCATAAAATACACTCCTAAAGGTGTAGCTATGCTTTGGCCAAACATCTAGGTCTAAACAAAAAATTTTATTATATTTTTTTACAAATTACCCCTTACACTTTCTACATTTACAAAATGACCAAAAAATGCCACTTATGCATGCATGAAATTTGGTCAACATCTAAATAATCTACTAATCAAAAATTTTTTTAACTCAATAATTACGTATCCATATTGTATTTAACACAAATTGGCACCATTATATGATAAAATTACAAAAATAAATATATAAAACATGTGATTTCACCATAATAACAAGAAAACAATAAATGAAATAAAATACATATTAACATATATATATGACAAATACAACACCAAAACCAACACCATATATGCATAAACATGATTCATGAAGAAAGATAATTTACTAAAAAATAAAAATAAAATCAAGAAAATTAGTTCATGGCCATAATGCTTAGTTTTTCAACATGGATAAAAAATCCATGAACTTAAGCATATTTTTGGCTCACCAAAGAGAAGAAAGATGCATGAAACAAACAAAAGTACAAAGATTTTAGTGGAGATTATACCTTAACAAAGCTTTGAAGTTTTTTTCTTTTAAGTATTTTCTTTTTTTCTTTTTTTTTCAATATTTTTTTTGGCTTGTCAAACTAAAAGTCCTTGAAGAAAACATCCTCCCCCATTTATAGAGGAGCATGATTCGGCCCGAATTTCATTTTTTTCCCATTTTTTTTTGTTTGATGTTAAGTTTACTTTTTAGGTTGGAAAATAATAAATATTGTGTCACAAGCCTATGCCTTTGTCATCTTTTCTTACAAGCCACCATCTCCATTGTCATGATTATGCTAGTTTAGGTGGAATGATGATCATGTGTCATTTTGGCTAACTTGATGGAATTAGTTGGAATGAAACTAAATCAATTCGAAAAGAATTTAATTCCAACCAAATTAAATTTCATGTAACTAAATTAGCAAATTAGAATAAATTATGGAAAAGTAAAATAAAATTATAAATTTACAAGGAAAAAATAATACTATTGGAAGTAAAGAAATTAATGCAATCAAATTGTGAGAAAATCCTAATTGAAAGTTCTTTGAAAAAAATAATACAAATTAAAATTAAAAAAAGAGAAAAAAATAAATTCATATGATAAATCCAATTAAGGATTTAATCATATGAAAATTCCAATCAAAATTCCATAAAAAAAATTGAATAATTGATATAAAATGAGAAAGAAAAGGATTAGTAGACTTTGTTGGAAAATTGGATATTAAGATGGGCTTGGTATCCTTTTAGAGAATGAAATGGGCTTGCTTGAAAATTTAAAAAATGTGCTTGATAAGGTCATTGGGCTTGTTGAGAAATTATTGGGCTTATTGAGCCTATTTACAAAGTTTAAAAGTTTTAGGCCCATTAAAGAGATTTTAAACAAAATAAAATTAATATAGTTAATAAGATTTTCTTATAAAAATTTCAAGCATTGAATTATGCAAGAAAATTTTTTAGAATTCTTATGTGTAAGAATAAACAATTAAAATCCAAAACTCATAAAAATTTTACGAGAAAACCTTTACAGAAGAAAATTATTAGTTGATAAAAATTCAAAACTAAAAAAAATAAATTGAATTTTTAAAAAAAACTTATTTAATACAATTTTAATGAAAATATTTAATGAATTTTAAAAATCTTAAACTTAAAAAATTTCTCCCAAAAAAATTTACGGAAAAGAAAACTTCATACCTTGAGAATAGGAAAAATAACAATAAAATACAAAACCCATAAGATAAAATGAATTTTGAAAAACTGATTTGATGGTGGTTAAATGAAAATACTTAAAGAATTTTGAAGTTCAAAACTAAAGAGAATTCTATTGAAAATTTTACAGATAAAAGAAAGCTCTTATTTTGAAACTAAGAAATTTTAAAGAATACATTAAAACTTATATAAAATGAATTAAATAAAACATATTATCCAAATTATTGATTTACAAAATGGTAAAGATAAAAATTCAAAATTTAAAATAATTTTATCAAGAAAAACTTCCCGAGTATAATACTCATTGTATTGTGAAAAATTTAAAATTAATTACAAAAATAGGCAACTTGACACATTGTGGTATAAAATATTAATACGAATTTTTCCTTGAATATTTTTTTATTTTTTTTGGAGTGCATATTGATATAAGTATCACATAGGTATCGGTGAAAATATATGACGGTGAACTTCCTAATTTTAACGAAAAATTCTTGAAAAATTCCTAAAAATGAAAAATTTAAGCATGATAACATATGTAGAAATATAGTTTCAAAATTTTGACAAGTAAATATTAAAAATAACTTTTCTTAAATATTTGTCCCATATATCCAAAATTAGAGATCAAAATATGACTTATTTTTTGTCAAGAAAACTTATGGCTATTCATATTTATGACTAAAAGGTCTTGAACATGCCTTGTTCAACTGAAAAAATATTGCTCCCAATGAGGATGGCCGTTTAGTTCTCAATCTCGGGTATACAGGATTATTGAAAAAGAGACTCGGATGAAATTAAGTGTCTACAGCTACCCCTCTTTACCAGTTGCTAAGAATCAAAAGCAGGGCAAAGACCAAATAGACATGATTTTGTTCAGGTCATTAAGCTTTGAAAAATAAACTAAACTCAAAACGAAAATAAAATCTAATTAGCCTTAAGGCGAAATCTTAAATTCAATGGTGACTAGGGCGAGACCAAAGTCGCAGGTAGCTTACAGAGACAAAACCATGCTAATCAACAAACAAAAGGACTTGATTGGGATAAAACCATATAAGTTACTAAAGGTAAGGGGTCGATCGAGGTAAACCTACAAGTCAATGAAAATAAGGCTGACTGAGACCAAATCTATGAGTCAACAAAAATAAAGGGTTGACTGAGACAAAACTAATAAGTTAATAAATGAAAAGGGTTGACCTGGATGAAACCTATAAGTCAACAAATGAAGAGAGTTGATCGAGACAAAACTAATAAGTCAACATAGGTAAGGGTTGGCCAGGATAAAACCTATAAGTCATCAAATGAAAAGGGTTGTTTGGGATAAAACTGATAAGTCAACAAAGGTAAAGGTTGACTGGGATGAAACTTACAAGTTAACAAAGGTACGGGTTGACTGGGATGAAACCTATAAGTCAACAAATGAAAAGAGTTGACCAGGATAAAACTGACAAGTCAATAAAGGTAAGGGTTAACTTGCATAAAACTTATAAGTCAACAAAGGTATGGGTTGACTGGGATAAATCCTACAAGTGAACAAATAAAAAGGATTAACCGGGATAAAATCGATAAGTCAACAAAAGTAAGGGTTGACTGGGATAAAACCTCTAAGTTAACAAAGTAAGGGTTGATCGGGATAAAACCAATAAGTCAATAAGTTAAAAAAAGGTTGATTGAGATGAAATCAACAAGTCAACAAATAAAAAAGGTTGACGAAGGCCAAATTTACAAGTCAACATAGGTGAAGATTGACCAAGACAAAATCGACAAGTCAAATGAGGGTGACCGAGATGTAATCTAGGTCAAAAAAGTTGACTAGGTTAAAACCAATACAGTCAAATAAGGGTGACGAGGATGTAATTTTAGGTATAAATCGATTAACCTGGGCAAAGCCATTACAGTTAAACAAAAATGACCAGGATGTAATTCTAGGTTTAGAAGGTTGACTAGGGCAAAATTGATGCAGTTAAACAAAGGTGACCAGGATATAATCTTAGATCTGAAAGGGGTAAAACTGATATAGTCAAACAAAAGTGATCAGGATATAACTTTAGGTCTAAAGGGTTGACTAGGGCAAAACTGATACAGTCAAACGAAGGTAACCAAGATATAATCTTAGGTCTAAAAACTTGATCAAGGTAAAATCGATGCAGTCAAATGAGGGTGAACAAGATGTAACCTAGGTCTAAAAGGCTAACCAAGACAGAACTAATATACTCAAACAAAGAATGACCAGGATGTAACTTAGTTGCAAAAGGTTGACCAAGGTGGAACCGATACAGTCAAATAAAGATGACTAGGATATAGTCCTAAGTCAAAAGAATCGACCAAGGTGAAACCAATACAGTCAAATGAGGATAACCAGGATATAACCTAGGCCTAAAGGGCTAACCAGGGTAGAACCGATATAGTTAAATGAGGTAAAAATGCTTTATATCTGAATTGCTTGAAGAAATACAGGGTTTACCTTTCCGTTCTATACCAAAAGGCTTTTTCCAATATCATATTCAACTGAAGATCCATAAATTAAATGAGAATGCAAATGCATGAGGAATGCATATGATAAGTTCTCATGATTTTCAATGTCTGATCCAGCCTATTTTGGAGAAAATATGACAAATATTTCTTCTTCATACGATGGAATAGACCCATATTTTTGTTTGGAGATTGGAAACATGTTCAGAAAACATTAGAGATCTTTTTTTTTTTGGGCAAAGGGAGCTAGTGCTTGAATTTGAACTTGAAGGCATCTTTAGAGGTCATTGCAGACATGATACACTTGTTCCTAAAAAGTCAAACTAGATGATGCACTAATATCATCTACGGATTAAAAAAGAGGAACATGATTGGGAATATATGGTGTCTAAAATTCCCCATTAACAGTGGAACAAACTAATACAGGCTGAAGAAGAAGAGCATAATGGGGAATATATGGTTTTTAAAAGTTTCATCAATAGTCGAAATAAATTGATACAAGCTGAAGAAGAAGAGCATGATGGGAATAGGTAGTCTATCCATCTTAATTCTTCATAGAATGTTCGAAAGACTTTGGATTACTGATTAAGATCACTGCAATGTTTTGATCTCGTTCAAAGTAATGCAGAAAAATTAATTTGTCATCTTTTTCTCAATTTTTATTTGCTCAAAATGTTATTTATCATCTAGCAGAAATGTTACCATGGTCCAAAAGATTATTTAACAAAGGTATGAATGAAAATATGTACTTATATTGGAACAAAGAAAGAAGATACAACATTAGTTATTTTAAAAATGATGATAAAGTACAAAAATGATTTGGATATTACTCAGATAAGCGAGATCACCCATTCATTTTTTTTTTGAGTTTTTTTCTGAACCAAAAGTTTACTTTTATGAAGATCCATCTCTTGAAGATGCCTCTGATCATACTATGCCTCTTTTAGACTTAGTCTTTTGGCAAATTATGCTTTGTCCATTCCTTTCAAATGCTTGAGCTGTCACTTCGAGCCTTCAGCTTAAAATTTCCCCTTTATACCACCTTTAATCAAATACCTTTTTTAGGTTTTCATTTGATTTTTTTCTCTATTTTTTTAAACAGATGCATTTTCAAGTTTTCATCTATTTTTTTTATTTTTTGTTTTTTTAAAACGAATGCCTTTTTGGGTTTTCATCTCTTTTTTTTTCTCTCTTTCTTTCTTTATTACGCATAATTTTTTTACATTATCCGAATTAATAGAGTTTGGTAGAATTCTTCCATCCATATCTTCCAACACCAATGCTCCTCCTAAAAATGTCTTTTAGACAACATAAGCCCTTTTCCTAATTAGGTGCCTATTTGCCCTGAGGATTTTTTTGTCTTGGTAGGATTCTTCTTAGTACCAATTATCTCTCATGGAATTTTTTGGGATGAATTTTCTTATTATGTGCTCTCATTATTCTTTTTTGGTACGTCTGCCTATGTTGAATAGCTTTTAGCCTTTCTTTTTTAATAAAGTTGGGTTGCTCATAACGATCTTGAACCCATTCAGCTTCTTCCAACTTAGTTTCCATTAAAACTCAAAGTGAAGAGATCTCTACTTCATTTGATAAGACAACTTTTACACTGTAGACTAATGAATAAGGCATTGCCCCAATTGAAGTTCAGACTGAAATTCTATAAGCCAAAAGGGCAAAGGGGAGTTTCTTATGCTATACTTTATAGGTCTCTACCATCTTTCCTATAATTTTTTAATATTTTTATTAGCCACCTCTATAACTCTATTCATCTTTGGACAGTATGTCAATGAATTGTGATGAGAAATTTTAAGCTAGGCACACACCTTTGTTATCAATTTATTATTCAAATTGGAGGCATTATCCGTTATGATTCTTTCAGGAATCTCAAATTATGAAATGATGTTAGTCTTCAAAAATTTTATCACTGCCAACCTTGTCACATTTGTATAGGGGGCTGCTTCAATCCATTTAGTGAAGTAATCAATAACCACCAAGATGAAGTGATGATAGTTTGAAGCTACAAGGGTAATTGGTCAAAAACATCCATGCCTCATATGGAGAAAGGCCATGCGCAGTTATGACATGCAGTGGTGAATGTGGTATATGGATCTTGTCAGCGTAGACTTGCATTTATGACACTTTCGGGCAAATTTAATACAATCACCTTCCATAGTCATCCAAATATAACTCAATCTCATGATTTGCTTTATTATTTATGTCCATTCGCATAAATACTACAGATCCCCTCATGCACTTTTTTTGATAGCTTTTACGCTTTGGGAGCATCAACATACCTTAGTAACACTTGACCATAACTCTTCTTGTAAAGCATCTCTCTATCCAAAACAAAGTTCATCGCCAGCCTTCTTAAAATTCTTTTGTTAGTCTTAGAGGCTTTATTCAAGTATGCTCAATCATTGAGATATCTTTTAATGTTATGATACCATGGGAGACCATTTACTCCCATTTTAACATTACAATAGTACATAGGAGACTCTCATATGCTCATCTGAATTAGTGCTACCTCTTGCCCCTTATTTACTTTAAACATCAAAGCCAAGGTGGCTAAAGCATTAGCCATTTGATTATTGTCTCGAGTCAGATGAATAAATTTTACCTTATCAAACTCTTCAAGCAATTCTAGAATTAGCTTTCTATATTGTTGCATCCTTGAATCCCGAGTTTCACATTCTCAGTGCAATTAATAAATCACCAAGGCTTAGTCCCTATATACTTTTAATAATTGAGCTTTTCTCTCTATAGTTGCTCGAAGTCCCATAACACATGCTTCATATTCTGTTACATTGTTTGTACAATTGAAGTTCAATCGAGTAGTGAAAGAGTAATAGTCTTTTTTTAGAGATATTAAGATTGCCCTTATTTCATGGCCTAAAGCATTTGATGCTTTATTGAAATACACTTTCCATGTTAATTCTTTGGACGACTCTCTTTCTTCTTCCACTGAAATATTCGTTAAATCTTTATCAAGAAAGTAAAAATTCAATATGCTGATAATCATCGAACGCCTGACTTGATAGGAATTTAGTAGTAATACTCCCTTTAATTGCCTTCTGACTCACATAAACCATATCATATTCTGATAGCAAGACTTGCCATCTAGCTATCCTTCTTGACAAAGTTGGTGCTTTGAACAAATATTTGATCGGGTCATTTTGGTGATCAACCAGGTGGTATGACACAATATGTATTATCAGAGCCTTTTTGTAGCCTAAACTAGGGTATAACATATCTTTTCTATTTGAGAATAATTTACCTCATAGTTAAGAAATTTTTTGTTGAGGTAATAAATAGCTCGCTCATTCTTACTTTCTTATCTTGTTGTCCTAGCACATAACCCATAGACCTTTCAGACACTAACAAGTACAAAATTAAAGGTTATCTTGATACAAGTGGCACTAAAACCAGCGGATTACAAAGATAATACTTAGCTTTTTCAAATGCTTCTTGGCATTCTTCATTCCATTCACCAAGGTTTTTTTCACAAGAGTCGAAATATCAGATAACACTTATTGGTGAGTTGGGATATAAATCTAGCAATGTAATTCAACCTCCCCAAGAAACTTCTCACTGCTTTTTGCATACATGGGGATCGTAATTCCTGGATGGCTTTAATCTTATTTGGATCAACGTTAATCCCTTTTTCACTATAATGAAGCCTAATAACTTTCTTGACCTTGCACCGAAAGTGCATTTTGCCAAATTTAACTTCAACTGGTACTTTTTTAATATTTTAAATAGCTTTCGTAAATCTTTAACGTATCCTTCCTCCTAAGGCAACTTGGCAATCATATCATCCACATATGCTTCTATCTCTTTGTGTATCATATCGTGGAATAGAGTGACCATTACCCTTTAATAAGTTGCCTCTGTATTTTTTAGTCCAAATGGCATCACCTTATAATAAAATGTTCCCCACATTATGACAAAGATTATCTTTTCCATGTTTTCTGGTGCCATTTTTATTTGGTTATGCCCTAAAAATCCATCCATGAAGAAAATAGGTAACTCTTCACAGTATTATCAACCAAAGTATCTATATGGGGAAGAGAAAAATTATCCTTCAAACTTGCTCAATTTAGGTCTCGATAGTCTACACACATTCTAACTCTACCATCCTTTTTGGGAACTCGGACAATATTTGCAACCTATTCTGGGTATTTTGCCACTTCGAGAAATCTAGCCTCAAATTGTTTCTTTACCTCTTCTTTTATTTTCAGAAGCATTTTTGGTCTCATTCTTCTAAACTTCTGCTAAGCTAGTTTGAATTCTGGTTTTAAAGGTAATTTATGGACTATGATTTTCATATCAACCTTTGAATCATGTTTGAGACCATCCACTTTTCCCTGAGTGGGAAATCTGTAAAGATAAAAAAAAGAAAAAGAATGGGCAAACAAAAATATGGCATGATTTGTATAAATGTATGCAACAAAGAAAAGAAATATTGTATAAAAGAAATTGGACATAGACAAAAAGGTCATATGCATTTCATTTCTATAAATAATACTTTAACATTTCAAGTTTTCATAGAAAGATTTTTAGATGACAAAATAAGTTCCCAAGATTACTTTGAAATGACTTAAGCACTACAATTCTCTCAATACAAGTTTAAATTTTCAAGATGGATCCCATGATCATCATTTGGTTTTTTGCTGTCTTCTCCATTTGTGGCCACCTGACATTTCTCAAAAGCTTTATTAACCACCATAATAACTCCATTGGCTTCTTTTTCTTCAGTTCCTGGATTAACAACCCCTTCATAACAAAAAATTTCATCCAATAAGGGGTAGAGGGTTGATTTCTGGCCTGACTTTAACTAAAGGCTTAGACTAGCTTCTTTCCTCAAGATCTGTTTTCAAATTTCTTCTTTTGACTCCACTCTAGCTTGGAGCCCAGTCCTTGTTTGTCTTTCTTGCCAATGACATTGATAGATCGATTGATCCATTGCGAATATTTCCTAAGTCCACTTCTAGCTTGAGCTTTTTTTTCTCCGTAAGCATGAGACCCACGTGGGTGCTCTTGATAGTCTATGTTTTGGGATTATAGACCCTTCTGCAACAAAAGTGGCATTGATAATTTTAAAGGACCTAAAAGAGCACTCTTTAATTCCAGTATCTGTTTCAATGTAAGAGGCTTTAATAGAAGTCATGGCCACAATGTCTTTTTCCCCAGATAAGCTAATCAACTTTTCATCAACTATGAATTTAACTTTTTGGTGTAGAGATGATGGGATGACCAGAATGAATCCATGCTCATCCCAACAAATAGTTATATGTTGGAATAATGTCCATCACATGAAATTCGATCTGAAATGAGCAAGGGCTAATATCTAAAGTGATTAAAATAATCCCTTTGATTTCTCTATTGGTCCTATCGAATGCCTTAATAACTGTATGGCCGTGCTTGATCTAGCTGACATCAACTGGTAAGCAAGACAATGTGATCAACCTTATTACATTCAAAGCTGATCCATTATTAACAAAGACTTTGGGCAATATGGTCCATTTACAGTGAGTTATGATATCGAGAGCTTTTGTTGAAGTGCTACCCCCTTGTGGGATCTCATTTTCACTAAATGAAATGAAATTGTTAGCAACAATGTTATTTACTAGGCGATCCAGCTTATTTATGAAAATGTCTTGAAGAACATAAGTTTGGTTAAGCACTTTCAACATAGCATTTTGATGCGCTTCTAAGTTGAGTAGCAGGGTTAACATAGAAATCTCGATTGCTGCTTTAACTATTCTACTATACTATACTCATTGTGTTTAATAAGCTCAAGGAATTCAGTAGCCGCTTTTTTCTTGACTGATTCTTATACTTTTACTGGGCTATCTTTGGTAACTATTACTTTTCTAGATACCTATCCTTTTGACTTGGTTTTCACACTAGTTTCATTGGCTTCTGGGCCATTGATGCGACTATTCCTTGTCACATGGCTTACCCTAGTTATGTCGATAGTAGCTAGTTGGCTTATAATAACCTTTGAAGTTAATATCCCACTATCATACTTTCACAGTACTTGTTTGTTATTTTGATATGGGAATAGAGTTGATGCTCTAATAATGAGTCTAAGAGTAACTGTAGTCTTAGGGGGTGTGATCTTTGGTTGATTACGATAAATGATAAGAGAGCGACTAACATTGTAGGGCAACTATGATATTCCTTCACCAGCCATGTTGACTTATTTTTCTTCCTCTAATCCAGCTTCTTTAAAGAACCCAGCTTCACCATTGTCTATCATTATCTGGATTATGGCTAAAAATGCTATGCAATTTTGTAAAGTGTGTCTTAATTTTTTATGAATTTTGCAAAAGTTAGCACCAAAATCATATTGACCTTTGATACTTCTATGATTTTGACCAAAGACCCCTCATTTAATCAAGATTACCCATACTTTTTCCATAAAAGTCCTAACTTCTTCGACTTTTAACTTCTTTAACCTTTCTTCTTCAGTAGTCAGAGCATTAATCCTGGGTTCAATATGATCTGGTAAGGGATTTGCTACCACATTAGATGTTTGACCATTGTCAATTTGAAAGGCACCCCTCTGAAGAAGACTTTGAAACTTTTGCTTGAAGGTCGTACAATTTTTTATCGAGTAACCTACTACTGCATAATACTCACAATGTAGATTTGGGTCATACCAATTTGGGTAATTTCCTTCATATGGTTTAGAAAAGATTGGAGCCACCAACTATGCCTCGAAAAGCTTATCAAACATTTCCTTATATGAGTAAGGAAGGGGTTCATAGTAAGATCTAGGTTGGTTGGCTTTTTGGGTTGATGGATTAACATTGGGTCTTAGTTGGTTTTGTGAAGAAGGGTTTGAAGTGGTGGTTTGATGTGATGTTAAAGGAGAAGCTTTGGGTCTGTTAAGAGAGTAGGTATTTTGATTTGCTATCTTTGGTTTTGGTAATATGGACGAGGTCTTTGACGGTACGGTTGACAGGTGTAGTTAATAGATAAAGCTTTTTCTTTCTTATCCCTGGCTTTTTTCCAGTAGAAGACTCCCCAGTCATGATTTTACTAGCCTTTAAAGCTATCTCAACCATCTTCTTAAAATAATAAAAAAAATTCTTGATTGCATTCCCTACCAACTTATCATAATAGGGGGATACAAAGTGCTCACAAATAGCATCATGATTTCTTTTTCAATCAAGGGAGGCTAAACTTGAGATGCCATGTCTCTCCATCTTTGTGTATACTCCTTAAAAGATTCTGTAGACTTCTTTTCAATATTCTAAAGAGTTAGTATATCAGGCACACATTCAGCCATATGTTTATATTGTTGAAGAAATGCATTAGCTAAATCAATCTAGCATTGAATTTGAGTGTGGTTCAGATCATTGTACCATCTTAGCTCAGATTCAAACAAGCTTTCTTGAAAAAGTGAATCAAACGCTTGTTATTCTGGGTATAACCAGCCATTTCCCTGATGAACATTTTAATGTGTGCTTGAGAAGAAGTAGTGCCTTTGTACTTTTCCAACTCGGGCATTTTAAATGTCAATGGGAGGACTAATCTGGTACTAGACTGAGGCCCTCGACGTCCACATTGCTATATAATTCGGCCCCTTCAATGGCCTTTAGCCTGCTCTCAAGAAGTTGTAATTTTCTTTTTTCTATCTCTGCTTCAACTTACTTTTTACCTTTCTATTTATGTTTGTCCTCTTCATCAATGCTAGGGCATGCTGATTCTTCTTAGGCGACTATAGTTCTTGTGCCTACCCCTTGTGAGAGAGCATCAGGGTTAATAATGATTGCTAGTGGATTAGTAGTTAGAACACTTTGGTGCAGATTTTGGATCTTAGTTGGTTGAGTATTAGTTGTTTGTTCTTCAACTAATACCCCCGAAAGATCCTCGGGTAAAAATATCAGTATTCATCTCTGGCTATTGACGAACTGGCTCCCTTGCTATTAATAACTCCATCATCCTTGTGAACTGAGCTTGTAGTTTTTTTTGCCTTTTCAGCTTGGCCTCCTGGGCCTATCGATGAGTTTCTTCTAATCTATCCAATCTTACCAAGTGATCATCAACCATTCTTCTTGTTCTAAGTCTAGTATGGTATCGATGAAAGGGCAGTGGTTGAGTTGGTCTTTCTGAGTTTGCAATGTTGACCTTAATAATTCCATATTTCTTTAAGTTAATTAATTTTCACTTATGAACTAATAAAATTAATAATCATATATGCACATATATATGTATATGTATGGGTATATGCATGAATGGTATGAGTATATGAATGCACTTGTGGGGATGCTTATTTTAATTAAAGATTTTGAACTTAGAAATTTGCCATTAACTTTATGACAAATTAGATCTTCACATCATTAATCATGTAGGGATTATATCCGAGGAAATTCCTAACTTAACCACATTGTCTTTGAGCCTCATTAAAAAATTGAAGTACAACATGCCTATATTATCCTACGGGATTATTTGCATATGTAAGTCTTTAATCTTCTCCACCATGTCCCTTGCGTGGATGACGACTAAGTGGATCTATTCTGTAAGATAATCTATGTACATTTGTTGGCCAAAAGAATTAGTTACCCATCGTTTACCATCATCTTTAGCCCACCATAGTCTATCAGGCCAATATGCATCTAGATTGTCGTAGGCTTGCACTAAGGCATGAATATCATCTCCCCTATGTTGTAATTCTAATTCTATCTCTTCAATAGCTATGGTGAGACCTTGTTTTTCCTCAAGTCGTTAAGATACATTTCCATGCTCTCGATCCAAGGCAACTTTGAGTCATTTATTTTTTCAATAGACCTTTTCAACTAGAGACGTGTACCAGCATGCTTTCTTCTTTCTTTTGCTAAAATAGTTTGTTTGCCTTCCCTTTCCAAAGCTTTAGTCTTTTATACTTTCCACTTTTAATTAAGATTGCGTATTTCTTCCTTTACCCCTTTAACAGTGCTGTTAGAACTCCCAGATATCTTAGCAAGTTTCATTTCTTGTTCTGTTCAACCTAGTCATTCCTTATTAGAATATACCTTCCTTTAATTTTTTTCAACTTCTTTTACTTTTGCTTTCATCTTCATTTGTAAATAGGTAACTTTTTCTTGGAGCCGATGATTCTCATCACTTATTCTTTTTCACTCTCTAGCAGCTTCCTCTTTAATCAAATCGATCTCGGATGGCATAAAAAATCCCTTCTTAGTGCTTTGAGCGCCAAAGCTCTTCTTCCTAGATGGTTGCCATAAACACCTTCATGTATCTCTTTTAATACATAGTTGGCTTCTGAAAGGGCCAGGCATCTGACTAAAGAAAGGGTGAAGGATTTTTTTTGTATGACTTTGTTGATGATTGTGTATCTAGTTCCCTTTTTTTCCAAGCGCCTTCATTGCAGTGGGTCTGTTGGGGCTTTATTGTCCCTGGGGAACAAGATAAATTATGTCATCTAATTTTCCTCAGTGTCGATGATGATTTAATGTATGTGCCAATCGTAGCTAGGCATTGAGACACACTCGAGTAGAACCTTCTGTCTAGTGAAGAGATCCATACTTCTTGCCATTTTGGACAAGTTGTTAGCTAGATAATTCTTTTATCTGAGGATTCTTTCGATAGTGACATGATCAAAACTTCTGAATAATCTCATGATTATGTCATGATATTTTGCAAATAGCTTATCATTTACCGCGTACACCCTATTAACCTAGTTAGCCACTAGTTAAAAGTTTGTGTAAGCAATGAGACGGTTGGCTCTAAAGGCCTTAGCTTAGTCCATCTCAATGATCAGTGCTTCGTATTCGATCGCATTATTTAATGTTGTAAACTAAAAAGATAGGATGTATTGCCATTCTTGGCCTTGGGGGTCAAGCAATAGGACACCAGCTTCGGATTTCTCTTTGCAGGATGATCTATTAATGTAAACTGTCCAAACGTCAACTTGGTTATTAGCTAGGGGTTTCTATGGTTGAAGCTATTTTTTTAGGTCCATCGGTGGTTGGGGTGTTCAACAATATCTCTTTTGACATTTGGAATGAGCATTCGACAATGAAATCTGCCAGTGCTTGTGCCTTGATTGCTTTTTTGGGACTATAAGTTAGGCCAAATTCACTAAGTTTCAAGCTCTATCGAATCATCCTTTCGGCTAAATCTACTCTGAGGAGGACATCTTCGAAAGGGTGGTTTGTCAAGATAGTGATGGGAAGAGCTTGGAAGTATTGCCTTAGTTTTCTGGCAGCTAGGATGAGAGTGAAGACCAGTTTCTCTATCCTCGTGTAACAAATTTCCCTAGCTTGGAATGCTCTACTAACATCATAAACAGGGTATTGCTACTTGGCTTTTTCGTATACTAAAATGACGGCGATGATCTCATCGGAGGCTGCGAGATATACGCACAGTTGTTTGCCTTATTTGGACTAAGCAAGCAGGGTGTCGAGCATAAATACTATTTTAATTTGTCAAAGGATTGTTGGTATTTCTCTGTCCATTTATACCTAGTTGCCTCCCTAAGTAGCATTAAAAATGGTAAACTTTTGTCAGCAAATTTGGAAATAAAATGATTTAGTGCGGCTACTCTACCTGGTAACCGTTGTACTTCCTTGTTACATTTTGGCGGGCTTATTTGAAGTATCATACTTATTTTTTTTAGGTTGACCTCTATCTCACGTAAAGAAATTATGAATCCTAGGAATTTTCCTGTGGTAACTCCAAACACACATTTGAGCGGGTTGAGTTTCATTTTATACTTACAAAGTATGTGAAAAGTCTTTGTCAGATTAGTAACGTGTTGGTAGAGGGAAAAGCTTTGGACTAGCATGTTGTCCACATAAATTTTCATAGATTGCCCTATTTGGTGTTTGAAGAGCTTATTAACCAACCGCTGATATGTGGCTCCAGCATTTTTCAGGCCAAAAGCATGATTCGATAGCAGAAGGTGCCATCTTGGGTGAGGAATGCTATTTTTTCTTGGTCCTATGGGTCCATTTTCACTTGGTTGTACCAAAAAAGGCATCCATGAAGCTCAAGAGCTTATGTCCTATAAAGGTGTCGACGAGTCAATCGATGGTCGGAAGTGGCTAACTATCCTTTGGGCAAGCTTTATTGAGATTAGTGAAATCCACACATATATGCCATTTCCCTATCGCCTTCTTGACCATAACCATATTTGCTAGCTAATCAGAGTATTTGACTTCCCAAATGTAGTTGGTAGCCAGCAGCTTGTCCACTTCCTCACAGATGGTCGTGAGTCATTCTGAGGCAAGGCAACGCTTCTTTTACTTGACTGGTATGGCCTTAGGTCAACATAAAGTGAATGCATGATGACGGTCATGTCTATTCTTGGCATATCGACTGCTGACCAAGCAAAGACATCTGTATTATCGTGAAGGATTTTTGCTAGAAGGCTTTGTTCATACAGACTGAGTGTAGACCCAATGCTAGTGGATAACTCTTTGTCCAAATCATAAAAGATGAGTTTCTTCATTTCTTTTGCTAGCTAAGGTTTGTATTCATTAAATTCATATCGGGCATTAAGGTTATCAAGCATGATAGCCTGTGGTTGAATAGACGTGATGATATTCACTGCCATTTGTTTTATGTCATGTTGGAGGGCTTCCATAGTGGGTGTTTGTTTTGTAGCAAGCTCGATTGACAGGTAGTGGCACTGTCAGGTAGTCTTCTAATCCGACTACATGTAGTTGATTCCTATCAAGGTAGAAAATTTGATGGTTAGGTAGTAAACAATGATGACCATCTTTGTTTTCTCCATAAGTGGTCTGCCTAAGATGACATTGTAAGCAAAAAGTTGATCTACCATGAGGAAGTCCACCATGGTGGTAATTACATGATATTGTCAACCATCATAATAGGTAGTGTAATCGTCCCCTTAACCAAAGTTGGCTAGTTGGTAAACCCATAAATTAGAGAGGATGGTGCTAGGTCATTGTCATTGAATCCTATTTGGTAGAGGGCATCCCATTACAGAACTTCGATTGCGTTACCATTATCACTAAGGATCCTGTCAACTTGGTAGTTGCCTATAGTGGCAAAAATGACAATTGGGTCATTTTCACAGTCGAACGGGAGGTGAAAATCTGCCTTATTGAAGCTGACTTCCCAATATGGTTGTTTGAGGTGCTTATAAGCCATATCGACTGTCATGATGCTGCACAAGTGCCATTTACATTTTGACCTGCTGGTAGCCCATTCTTCTGCTGTGCTGACGATCATGTGTATGACTCTAACAATCGACAGTTTATTAGGCACGGCTTCTTAATGCTTGTTGGGCGAACTCGCCCGGTCTCTACTGCTTGTTTCTTTTTTAAGGAACTACTTGATCGTGCCTTTCCTTACCAGTGACTCGATTGTATTTTTTGTATTGATACAATCTGTCGTCACGTACCTTATGCATTATGGAAGTTGCATCATTTTTCGGGGTCACTTTTATTGCGATCCCCTTTCATTGGCAGAGAGTGCTCAATTAAGCCTTCTAGCATAATGGTATTGAGGATTTATGATCTGGAGGTGGTGAGGAGGTATAGGCTCATACTTGGTATATGATGGGGTCCATGCTCATTTTCTGTTATTGTGAGGGTTATTTAGTGGTTGGCTTGTTTGGGCATCTTTGGAGTGACGAGGACCAGGGCAGTCGAGCCATTTGTTGGTCCTCGTGCCACAGTCGCCTTTTGGCTCTGTTTCCTAATTTTTGGTTTTTCGATTCACGATTTCGATCCCCTCAACTTTTACGTATTTTTGTGCCTTTTCATAAAGCTGGTCTAACTTGGTAGGTTGTGCATTGGTTAAGGCGTACTTCAAGTATTTATGGAAAATGCCTGCTATAAAGGCCTAGATATCCCATTCGCCATTGAGGTCTCACACTTCTAGAGTGGCAATGTTAAAGCACTTGATGTAATTCTAAATGGTCTCTTCAGGATTCTGTTTAATTGCCATTAAGTTGGTGAAGGTTCTGGCAGCTACTAAAATGGGCGAAGAAGTGCCTGCCCAATTGATCAAAGTTCGTGATAGAGCCTGGGTTGAAAGAGTACCACCATGTGCATGCTGGGCCTTGGAGTGTTGTTGGAAAGATGCAGCACTGTATGGCATCTGGGACATTGCATAGGTTGTGAAACGCGGAAAAATGATTCAAGTGGTCAACTGGGTTAGTCTTGCCATCATATGTGTAAGGGGAAAGCTTGACTTTTGGGGGGACAGTTACTTGGCGGCTGACAAAGGATTGTGCTCATCTGTGAGCCATTACTAATTATCCTTTTGTGGTTCTCTGAGGTTTTTGATTTCCTATTTGAGGGCGGTTACCTACTGGGCAAGGTCTAGAGGCTAGGGTGGTGGACAGGGGCCGCTAGCATGGCAGAGGTCCTAAGTGGCATATTTCGTAGAGCCGATGTGGAACAAGAGCTTTCCTCTGCCATTAGGCGGGCTGTGTGGTCTAGTACAGTGGGCCGATCTTGTGGTTCTAGATTTAGAACATTTTCAGTGGGTTGAATCGATCGGTTGACTGATTGTGTGTTTTAACGATTGGTTTGGGAGTTGACAAGTTAGGCTAGCTAGATTTGGGACTACTGGATGATGGTCAACGCGATGGCTTGGAATTATGCTTGGTAGTAATCTTGGTAGTCAAGTTGGTCGGCTGGCAATGACAAGGCTAGAAAAGTTGTTGTGTATATTGGTAGTGGCGTAGGGATATTAAAGTGGGTGATCGGAGGTGCTGAGGCATCCACAAGCATGTAGAAGGTGTTTATAGCTACAGGGTTAGCTATGGTGGCGTTGCTTGGGCTTGCTGGTTAGTTATGGTGGGGAACGACGGTGGTCATTGGTAAGATCAACCCTAGCAAATTTTGGTAATAAGCTAGTGGTGAGTGGGTTAACCAAGAAGGCAAGGGTATGGTATTTAGGGGTGTGACAAACTGGGGATTGTTGGGGTTGGTTGAGTTGTGGTTTGTTGTTTTTGATGATGGTGAAGGGTTTGGTGGGACATTGTCAGGGTGTTGGTCAACCATGGTATTTTGTTTTATTCCCACAGACGGCACCAATTATTGATGTTTTTCTTTCAGGAGGTCGAGCGTGGTCCTGCAATACAGAGAGAATCATAGGGGTGTCGAAGTTGGTACTCTAGGTCACTGTCCGATGGTTAAGTCAGTTTTTAGACTTTCAGATATTAATGTAACAGAGAAGACTAAAAAATGGGAAAAAGTCTCCTTTTAACTTGGGTTTGCTTACTCCTTTATAAGCGTTGTTGGGGGACATGCTGTCAGATGACATAACAGAGAGACAGCTAGCGTCGAGCTAGTGTCAGGCTATGGTGCCTTGTGCCTAGGTCTGTCAGTTGGCCGCAATTCAGAAGAAGGTTTCAGTCTTGAGGTCATGCTATTATCGGTGGTCACATCGATGTCCCCTTATATTTTAGTGATTCGCAAAATAGCTTGGTAGCCTTTTTGTCTGAAATGACTGTTTACGCAATGAAGCAGATAGTCGAGTGTCCAAATGGTATAACAGACCTAAAAAATTTATAAAAAAAATGTCATGAAGGCAAAAATAGAAATTTTTTGGTAAAATATTTCAAAAAACAAATAATTAGTTTAACTATTAGGGGTACTTTGGTAAAAAAAACCCTAAAGTCAATAACTAAAATATCTCCAAACTTTATTCAATAGCAAAAATTCCTTAATTCTTCTTACCCAAGTATGCATCTCCTTCCATGTCAACGGCTCTTCCTCTCTACCTTTCAATCCTTCTTATTTTTCTTACTTTCTTGTAAGTCTACAATCAGATTTACTTAATGGTATATTTTTTTTCAAAATCTCTTTTGTTTTCTCCAAAATCATTCTAAAAATATTCAATAAGGACTCATGAAAAATAAGGCACAATTGGAGAGAAAACATTGAAAAAAAGGAGACGGTACAAGATTGAAGGACTTTTGTACGAGGAAAAGTAGAGCAAAGCACCGCCTAAATGCTTTGTAATTGGACTCTATTCTTAAATCAACCGATTATGATTAATAAATAAATGATGAAATATCTAATAAAATAATAATACTAACAGTTATTATTTAGATTATTATTGAAAGGAGTTTTGGGTGTTGAAGGATTTTTTATAACTCGAGTTTTCTCCGTGTTGTCTTCTTTTTTTTTTTTTTTTTTTGTGCGTGAGAAGGAACCTGGATTGATTTTCCTATTGTGGTGGAGCTGTTTGTGTTGGGGTGTGCGAGAATTTTGGTGTTCTTTCACGGAGCCAAGTTCTTCTTCTATGTTCTGTCTTAACACCTCACCCTTCGTTTAAGTTTTAGTGGTTTTTATAATTATTGTCAACTTCCAAGCCTTCTCTTTTTCTTATCAAATTTGATTGGATTAAGATTGTTTCTGATTAAGTTTAGGTTTTCCTGTCTTATCTAAAAGCCAGAAAGATTGTAGTAGTTGCA